>JANTNT010171514.1:0-19516 GCA_024752375.1 Entacmaea quadricolor
ATTTAATATACTTTCATATGTTCTAATTTTAAGTCTTCATATTTTTTCAGATGCTACAGCAATGAAATTTGACTCAGTTCCTTACTAATTTAAGCATGTTCTTTTTTGTCTCCACAGGCTGTGATAGATATAGTTAGGCAAGCTTCTAAGGTACTGTAACAAAACTATTCATTAATTCTGTTGCTTGTGACATTGAGGAAAAGGGTCACTTGATAAAGAGAAATCTTAATTAAATTAATTTTTTAATTAATGTTGTGAGTGATATATAGTTAAGACAATAAATTAAAATAGCAACCTCATCAATGGGTAACTACATTGTGACTACTATAATCAGGGCCACTAGTGAGTCAGTTAGACAATGAGAACCAACCAAGATTTAGAGTACTGAAAACTTGATCACAGTCTGCAGAATCTTGAACTCAGCCAATTCCAATGTTTAATTCTCACAGTCTCTTGATAACATCAAAATTGTTTCAGACATTATTCAGATCTTGGCTTTTTTACTTGCTCCAGATCGACTAGAATTGGAATGCTTTGTTTTCACTCAAAATCTTGATTGGTTCTCATTGTCAAAGTTTCTTCTGGTTAGGGTAGTTGTTCTGCAATATGCTGCAAGAAATCAGACTTTTTGAACTTGAAGGAAGGGCTGAATATTTTGACCAGCCAATTCCTCAATTTTTGCCTAAATAGATTGGGCATACAGTAGTGGCAGTATAGGGTTAATTACAAAATAAGAATGCTACCTAAGAATTGCTTTATACATCTGTTAAAAATTATTTAATAAAAATATTATAATAATGTTTTATGTATGTTTTCTTCATCTCAGGCCTGTGTGGTCAAAAGAAAATTTAAAAAGGCTGAAATGTTAATAAAGCAAGCTATGGAATTGGCAAGGTTAGTTTCTCATCTGAGTAAAAAAGGCTCTTGAAATCACCTTAAATGCAGATCAAATTATTATGTATAAAAAGTGGTTTTAATTGGTGGGAGGAAAACCAGAGAAGCAGAAGGAAAAACAAATGAGAGACCTAACAAACAACTCTAACCACACATGGTGCAGAGTCTGGAAATAGAACTTGTTTGAAGTCTTTCTTGTGCTATTTCCACTGCTTTGTTTTTGTTTTGTTTTTGTTTTTGTTTGTTTGTTTTTTTATTGCTGTTTTCATGTATGATTATTATCTAGCAATCTCAAGCATTTTTACAAAATTTGGTTTGCTTTCAACTTTTTTTTTGGCATTTCCATGATGAGAGTACATTAAATTGCAATAATAAAATTTCACCTTAATATTAATTTCAGAAGTACAATAATAAATCTTGCCTAAATTTCATTCATTTTTTAGACTCTACTTTGGAGAAGAGCATCCCAAGTTTGCTGATACATTGGTAGACTATGGCTTCTACTTACTGAATGTCGATTCTATCAATATGTCTGTACAGGTCTACAAGGTAAGGCTTATGTGTAACACTGTCATCTCCATTTATACTGTTAATATCCCTCCTCCACTTAAGATAGGTCACATGGGGATGCAAACACTTGGGCTTATGTGTCACTCCCTTGAACAGTGTTACTTTGTTTAGTGTAATGATTGAGAAATACATTAATATGAATGTATTTAAACAAAGTAATATACTCGAGGGGATGACACAGCCTGAGTGAGAGAAAATTTCTTCCCCAACATGTATTTTTTGGGTGTTTAGGTTTCTTTAAAAGAATGGCAGTGATTGGGTCTGGAGATAGGGGCTGATACAGAAGATTTTCCAAGGTGGTGTTGTTCCAAAGAATTCATTTAAACCGTAGAATAATATTAAAAAAGTGAAAATAAAGCCCAAAACCCACCCAATTGAACCCCCCCCCCCCACTACATCCATCCTTTTGAGGTGAATTACATGACTGTCATCATTCTATCAATAGGTGAATCTCGCAATTAGGGACATATTACACTCTTAAGGTTATCTGTTTGTGTTTATCTTTAGTCAGCGTTACATATAAGAGAAAAGGTGTTCGGAAGGAGCAATCTACATGTTGCTACAGCACATGAAGACTTGGCTTATGCTCTGTATGTACACGAGTACAGTACTGGGAAGTTTGATGAAGCTAAGTAAGAAAATATTCTCATCTATAAGCCATAATTTACAAAAAAGGGGGGATTGGGGCATAAATTCAAAAATTTAATCTATTAATTAAGAAATAAATCATGGATTTCACAAGAAAGAGCACACCAAAATTAGTAAATTTGTAAAATTTGAACAAGTAGGTAATCACATGGGAATTTAAAGTGATCATTTAGGTATCAAGTATTTTTTAATGCAGATAACAGGGATAGATTTAGGGGAGGGATAGAGGGAGTGCACACCCCCCTCCCTAGGGCGATTGTGTCCTTTTTAAGACTGCTTGAATGTTAAAATGTCTTGCTCCTCTACCGCTGTACCCCTCTTGTGAGAAAAATGGCTTATTCCTGTACTGTTGCACCCCTTCCTGAAGAAAATCCTGGATAATTGAACCTTCTTAAATATAGAGGGGAATCCTCCATCGATAGCCAATTAGAACGAAATAATTTTGACCTCTGTAATAATATTAACTACTTACTGAGCTTATCGTATTGCACTGGTGTAATTATAGGTTCCAAGCTGAATGTTCTATTACCATCGTAACTGGACTCTTTCCACAAGACCATCTTTTATTAGCCTCTTCTAAACGAGTTAAAGGTACCAAAATAAGTAGTTAAATCCCCTAAGAATTCCTTAACCCATGCCACAAATCCCATTAAGAAATCCTTATATTACAGAGCTCAGACACTAAGGCCCTCTGTTATCGCTAATTTCTTGACGTCCTTATTTGTTCTTTTACGACAGAACGGCGCTCAGCCATCCGGATGGCGGTTAAAATCTATTTACAATTTACTTTTTTGTTTAAGCGTTAATTTTGGAGGAGATTGCAATCGACTGTTATGACAAGGACAAAGAGAGCAAAATCTTACAGGAAGCTCATGAATTGCATTTGTCTTCTCTGGACTTGGCCAGGTAACAGACTACAATTACCACCCTGCTTTGCCTTTATTCTTTTTGAAATAATTGGCCAGCCCCGTTGACCCTTTTCATAGGTAGCCTGACTGACTGTCGGCCTGACTCAGATTGATTACATGTCATTTCAGGCTACCTAGTACAATATATTGAAGAATTTACTTTATTTTTCTCCTATCATATTTAATGAATGTATGAATAAATAACGTTGTTGTTGTTTAGAAGAAATCCAATCTGATTCGAGAACCTTACAGCTATTGTGATTGGCATTTCCTATCAAACTATTAGGGAATACTAGTCATCAATCTATTTTTAGATTCAAGATCAACTTTACTGTTTTTCCCAAACATGGGACTTGCACTGACAGGTCACGTGACCCCATCCCTTATAAAGACAAGTAACGATGCCAAAATAAACTTCAAAATGAGGAGAGCACCTGCTACCAAATTTTTTAACACCATTTTTGTATTCCCCTCGTAGGAAAGCGTTTGGAGAGAGTAATGTACAGACTGCAAAGCATTATGGGAACCTTGGGAGACTCTACCAGTCAATGCGAAGATACGAGGTAAAATAGTGTGGAAATAGTATGTGAATTATCTGGAATTTCGAATTTTTACCAGTGCTCTTGGCTGTATGTAAAATATGCCTTTCAACTGTTTGTCATAGGAGGCCGAAGAGATGCATAAAAGAGCTATTACAATCAAAGAACGTATTTTAGGAAGAGAGGTGAGATTACTGAAAGGTTCTGGTTCTGGTAAAGTAGGACTTGTCCACAAAAATGCTTTTTGAAAAAACTTCATTTTTCGAGCTTCGAATTTTGCTTGCACCAAATGTTTACGTAAGTTTCACATAACTTTTGACGAGTCGGTTCCCAAGGTCAAGCTGTACTTCAGATAACTGCAATCATACTTCCCGCGCAATTCGGATCATCCGGTGAAAGCGTGCACTTACCAGTATAATAGATCATAGATTTTGAGAGTGAATTATCCAATGAAAGCGCGCGTACTATCTAAGCTCATATATTATAGAACCATGATAATATTGTATATACTGTAGGACTACGAGGTAGCCTTGTCTCTTGGACACCTGGCATCGTTATTTAACTATGATAATATTGTATATATACTGTAGGACTATGAGGTAGCCTTGTCTCTTGGTCATCTGGCATCTTTATATAACTATGATATGGAAAGATATGATAAGGCAGAGGAATTGTACATCAGATCGATCGCTATTGGTAAGTTTTATGGACCGTACATGACCATTTTTAGTTTCTATTGTTATTTTAATTTCCCCCATTACCTTAATAATCTCTGAGGAAGGAAATAAAACGCACATTTCGGAAGGAAACATTTAAGTTTTAAATTCCTCAATCTAGATATGAATTTTAATGACCTGAAGCGTGTGAATGAGTGCTAACCTTTTCTCTCGGTCGAACAGCAGAACAGCCCTATTAGAAGCCGAATGAACGATTCCGAAGTTACGACGGACTACCCCCAATCGATCCCAGTCTCCTCTCGAAAAATCAAATTTTGAAGGATACGATCTAGCAACAACCTTTACGTCATTCCAACAAATAACTTCCGGTTCCGGTTATCTCTTCAGAGATGTTTCTGACTTTTATCTTTGAATAAGGATTTGCTGTTCCGCCTCGGCATATCTAAATATTAAAAGAAAATAAATCTCAGGAAAACGTTTTGCAGGAATTTTAGCATATTTTAGTGAAATTAGACCCGTAAGTGAATACGTTAGAACTGAAAAGCCATGTGCTTATATATCTAATATAGAAAAAACACTAGCGGACTCCCTGTGGCATGTGAGACGCAAATCTATTGTGCGGGGAAGTGGGGGGACAGAGAGAAGGGGTGGTTGGCAACGGCTGTAGTTAGAACAACAACAAGTCAGTTGAATGTGAATATTCTCGTGATGGGAGCCATTAACGTTTTTATTTTTGAAACTTCAGGGAGAAAACTGTTTGGCGATGGATACAGTGGTCTAGAATATGATTATAGAGGGTTGATTAACCTGTACGACTCTAAAGGTAAGGCTTGTAACACACTTGAATAGGATATAACACGATAGATACGGTAGCCTAGAGTATGATTATAGAGGAAGTCCAATCGAGTGTTTCCATTTCATATGTAATCTGCTCTATTTCAGGTGATTTTGATGACAGTGAAAGATACCAAAGTATACTAATGGAATGGCGGGAGATTCGAGAGCGTGCCTTGAGGAATAACGTTATGGATGTAGAGACACTAGGGGACCCTAGACCTACACACCAGTTTATCGCTAGCTTCTTGAGTGACTTGGATTGACAATGCTGTTCTGTGTACGAGTAGTTCTAGACCCACTTAGTCTACCCTCAATGTTGCTCCTTTTCGAATTATTTGTGAATATTCCTTAAGTATTTTCGCGTATTTGTATTAGATACATTGCTCACATGTGGTCTGAAATGGGACATTTGAGCCAAGCTAAATGCGCCTAGTAGGCTCACAAAAGATACACTATTCGAGGGAATGGTCATGTGGTCTGAAATGGGACAACAGTGAGCCAAGCTCAATGGGTCTACATGTATCAGACTTACATATGATGCAATCCTCAAGGGAATGGTGAATTCGTCTGGAATGGGCTCATTAGACTAACATAAAATACAGTACTCAAGGTCGGGTCATTTGGTTTAAAATGGCACACCATTGAGTAGATCTTATTTGATCTCTAAACAACTTTATACGTTTTGAACAACTAATCTATATGAATATTTTAAACAAAGTCTACGAAAATACATTACTTTATACTCCAGTTTTCCTAGGTTATTTGCATCGGTAAGATTATAGCCTTAAGTATAATAGAATATGTACATATAATTTATAGTAGAGTACACAGCTAGAGTGAAGTCATTTAACCCAAGAAACAAAAACTAATAGTGTGTCAAAAGGGAACAAAGGAATTTGGGTCTACTAATGTGTATTAGTTTAATATCCATTTCACGGGTTAAATGACTTCACTCCACTTTCTTTCAAAGCTTACCGTTTTGAAGCAATAAAAAACAAAACAAACCTAAGTAGTAGATAAATTGTTTTAGAATTTTACTATAATATGGCGTAATACATACTGACAAGTAGATACTAATTCACAATTTTCGATATTTACTCAGTGCACTATACTCTGTACCCTGCTAGCAGAGGCTATTTTTGTGCCCCTCTGTAGGTCTGACGACTTAACAGGACTACGGAGGGCAAAAAAAGCTTAAGACCTCTGCTAGCAGGGTATATACTTCGTTTCGCGGCAAGGGAAATCGCTACCTTTTCTACTAGATTCCTTTTCCAATAGTGAACAATAGTTTCAAGTGGAGGCTTGGTGCGAAAATACAGCAATTATATGAAAACTTTGCTCGAAGCCTCGACTTGCCTATTGTTCACGGGAATTGGAGGGTGTCTCGGAAATAGCCTTTTATTTTGATTCCCGTGGGAGTACAAAGAAAATTGAATTAGGGGAAAGAAAAAAAGGAACAAATAGTTCTGATTCTGGAAGTGGCCAGCTGAGTTGACCTTCAAAACAAACTCAAGGTCAACCAGTCAGAGTCGAGGATTTACAGTACATTTTGATTAACATTTCCCATTGTATGGAAAGCCATAACCAGTGCTAACCAAAATAGTTTCACGAAACGCAATCAACTCGGCTCGAAGAGGTTAAGTCGTGATGTGACACCTTGAGAATAAACCAAGACTACGAAATTTCAAACACTTGATAATATATTTGACTAACAGAACAAGAAATGTCGCTGCTTTTCAATATAAACCGCAGTCCAGAACTGGCCCCACTTTACTCAGTAGGGCCATTTATACGAGACCAAATAAGTCGCGACTTACATAAGACGCGAACAAGACCATTTATACAAGCGAGGCTTGCATAAGACGCGAAGTGCTCGTATAAATAGTTCTCCTATTTTCGTGTCCAATAAGGATTTGCCTCGTTCTGAAGTTTTGTTGCCATGGTTCTTATCTATCGACTTCCGTTTCCTTCCGAGTGGGATTGGGTTGTTGCACATGCGCTTTAAGGTCTTTACGTTTTGCTCAAGACGCGAACATGTTTTTGTTCAATTTATACGATGATGTTCGCGACCTAGTGAAGACGCGTCTTAGATAAGACCAGCTAAAAAAGCTAGTCCTCGACTTGCGTAAGTCACGACCTAAATAAGACGTGAACACAGTTTTTGTACCATTTTTTATACGAGTGGTTCGCGTCTTATGTAAGTCGCAACTTATTTGGTCTCTTATAAATGGCCCTAATTGCCAACGACGTTGGCAAACAGACAGAGAGGAATTTTAATGTTTTGATTTTGTTACGGAAGTGCGTCATTTCTTTTGTTCTAATGAGGTTTGTTGAGATTGCATTCCATAAAAGGAAGTGTACATTGTTTTGGTACCGACTTTACAAAAACCTGTTAGACAAGTTTTTGTTTAAAGGATATGTTAGGCGTGGGAACACTTTTCTATGATTGGTCAAAGTACTCGGCCATGTGTCGTTGAGACAAAAGTGACACAACTGCAGATGAGTACTCGTATCAAATACTATTTCAGGAAAGGTCAACTTATAAGAGAATGTAGTAGCGACGTTACACATCCTTTTTAACGCGTTCGATTTTATTTACAATAAAGATTAACGATAACGGTATAACGGTTCCTAGAAATAAATAATATAAGATACAAGACTAAATATACAGTTACAAGTAAAAAAGAAATGAAAAATATAGCGAAGGAAAAATACTTACAAAATGATGTGTCCTTATCTACGATAAAATGCTACTAAACGAAAACTTATTAACAAGTACATAATATACTGAACATAAAACCCGAGGGACGAACTCAACAATAAACTGGATAAAATACTAAAACAATAGCCGGTTACTTAAATAAAAGAAAAACAACGGAATGTGGCATTAACAGAGAATATAGCGTCATGTTTCAAGTAGAAAACCGATATCTACAAGTTTTTAAAATGATCGAAAATGACAAAGAATTGTTAATTGTCACAAGCCAAAAAGTAAGAAGTTGTACTACCCCTACTTGAGAAATGTAGTTGAAAAAATATTAATTCCATTCCATCATTTCGAAACAAAAACATCAATTTATCTTTCAAACACGCCTTAATTTCAACTATATTTGTGCTGGCATTAAAATTCTATCTATCACTGTTTCGAAGCATTCTCGTAATACATTTTTTTTAAAAACCTGGTTTTGTCAGATAATCAAAGTCTACAGACTAGTAGACTTAATGCACTAGTCAAAGTCCCCAACCTTGGGCCACAGGATTAAATATCGGGCCTCCTGTGGTAAAAGAGAGGGAGGGGGACGGTTTGCTGTCTGCCCAATCCACAGGCCTCCCGGTCCCTTAAGTTAATATTCCTCATTCAAAGTTGCCTGCGGAGGAGGCTAAGGATTAAATATGACAAACAATGATGCTCCAGGAATCCAAAGAAAATTGAATATATAGTTACTCTTTCCAATTTTCCTTTACCGCGCGTAGATAAAAGTGGGTCCAGATCTGGATTATATAAACCGTTGATCAGGGTAGTTGTGGGTGCAACTGGCTCCTCCATTAATCCGTGTCCCCCAGTGATGTTCCGCTTCTGCCCCCCAGTTGTTGACACATGCATAACAAGCACGATATAACTACATCACACTTATAAAGGGGCAGATCCAGGAATTAAAGAAAGGGCTGGCAAGAAAACCTTATAAGACCGTATGCAAATATTTTTCTTGCCAAGTTTTATGTACTGATTGACTGAGAGGAAGGGCCGAACAGGAAAATATTTGGCTCGAGGTCATGACAGTACAGAATGCCGTTTTGACTGTAAACCCATGAAACAAAATGTAATAGCAAAGGTAAAATGGTCTGAACAGACGCGTAAAAGAAAACAATGCAATTATTGACTACTAAAGTGAATTTAATGTCCTCACTCTAAGGGACTGATCATTATTTAAGTCGGAGGGCGGAGTGGAGGAGAAATTGCCTTTGATGCCAAAAAATTTCGAGACCCTACACTGATAGCATTCATTTTTTCGGGAGATCCCCTTTGGGACTGTGTAAGTTATCAAAGGGACATCAGGACCCCTTTTAAATGTCATTGTCAGCTTTCAAGACCCCCAATTTCTCCTTCATCCCCCTCCGACTTAAATAATGACCCAGTTCCTAATTATAGTCTGATGTAAAGAATGTAAAATGTCGTGATGTTTTTTCTCTTTTATTGTGAGTAAACATGTGGTTATAGTCATCAGAAACAAGAGAAAGAGGGAAAAGAGCTATTTACTAAAGTTGAAATTGTATACTTTTAAAATAAGCTAAGTTGTATTTATTTTCTCTTTGCATATATTTGACTTTCCATGTTGGTTTGTAAATACCACTCAAAAATAAAATTTACAACCGCAACTCCCCACACACACTACCACTACATTCAGTATTTACAACACACAACACTCAAACTCACATGTTGATTTTTACGGAGGGAGGAAAACCGGAGAAAAACCCTCGTAACATAGGAGAGAACAACACATCAAACAAACTCAACACACACGACTTTGCACGCGCGGCTCGATCTACGGAGCCCTTGAACTAAAGTACTGCATTGGCGAGAGAAGAACGACATAGCAGCGTTTTAAGTATGGGAATACAATCTTTGGCAGTTACAGATCGCAAAACGACGAACACAGAGAGAGGATTTGGCAGGATAAACCACTCGTTCGCCACGACCGGTGAAGAGAATTAAGCTTCGACACTTCAGATTTTTTTTTTTTTTTTTTGCACGTAAACAACTTCTAGACATAAAAAAAGAGTCTTTTTTACGACTAAAAGTTGTCAAAGGCCTCAGTGCAGTCTTCTTCTGTCATTACACGTTTCAGGTTCGTAATTTACTATTATGCTTTCCTTATACGTTTATTGAGCCTATCCCACATGGCTTAACTGATCATCTCTTGTTACATACTTTTTCGTGGAATCAAGCCAGTTAGCTAGATACACCGTGCTGATGAGGCTTAATACAGGCCGAAATAGCTGTCCACGGCTTCTAGTTTAGCTGGCTCTTTTTTCAGGGCATGTGAACTTATGACCCTGCTTATTTCCTCAATGCCACCCAACTGAAATCAGTCTTGGTCAAAGCACATCTATTCTATTGTTGCTAAAACTAATATGCTCGGGTTTTTTCGCAGAAACCGCTCTCGTAACGTTTCTCTTGATGCCCAGCGTAAGCTTTATCCTGCGCTTATCCTTTCAAATCTTACTTATGCTAGCCAGGTATGGTCTCCCTCCTCCTCTGGCTCCGTATACCTTATGAAAACGCTGGAGGGTGTGCAGAGACGTGCCGCAAGACTCATTGTTCGTAATCCTGACCTCAGCTACAAAATCAGGCTTTGTCGGCTCACACTACTACCACTCTCTTACTTGTTTGAATACCTTGATCTTCTTTTCTTCTTCCGTTGCCTTCACGATGAAATACGCCACATTTCTCAATTAGTTCACTTCTCTTCTATAACGCGTCGTGGTTCATCTAGATCAGGTCTTGATCTCTGTCTTCTTCCTTCTCACACTTCTACATTTCAAGACTCTTATTTCGTACCGGTATCTGTCCTCTGTGGAATGTTCTTCCTAACCTTCATTCGTCTTTCTAGCTCAACTTCTGAATTTAAACGCCATCTGAAAACCTTATTGTTTAAACGTCTGAATGTTGTCTTTGATGTTGATAATATCCGTACTTGGCGTATTGTTTGCCCCCTGTGCGCACATGTTTATATTGCTTAGTCGTTTCTTCTTTTACTTCTAAGCTGACCATGGACTTTTCAACTTTTGTAAGGGACCACGTGCCCTATTGTTGGTTTCCTTGGGTTATTGTCACTCTTTCCCTAAATAAAAGAAACAAACAAACAAACAAACAAACAAATAAATAAATAAATACATTGGACTTGCTAATTAAGGAGAGGTGTTTTCTCTAGTGTTTATAAATAAAGATATTTTCGTAACTTTGTGGTGGACTTTAAAGTTAACATTTTTCTTAGGTATAATATATCTGCGTAGTTTGTGAATTAACGCCTTTGTAAGTAGTTCGCCTCTTCTACCAATGTACGGTAAAATGATCCAAGCATATCATGTTCTCTTTTTCATCGAATTGCATTTCCTTCCTCTTTTCTTTGGTGTTGTTATTGGAGTATTTACGGAGAAGCCACTTGGCAGTCTTTTGGGAATCCATTTCAAGACAAGAAAGAATTCAACTTTACTTTACTAGGAGAACAGATGCGATGTAATTTATTCTAAAGAATCTCTTCAATGAAATGGCCTTTTGTCACCTATCACGTGACATTTTAAATACTGACTTTACGCTATCAGAAATGCTGTTGCCCACCAACATACATTTCATGGTAACTTAGGCGCTATTCATCAAAACCGCTGAAAACTATCCGGATTTACTAATTTTGGGATGCTCTTTTCAAATTTTATATTTTTGAAAGCTTAGAGCCAATATTTAAAATGTCACGTGAATAGTGACAAAAGGCCATTAAAATACTTGTATGTTTTTTTTCGAATTTGTTAGATCTCCTCTTTCATTTTACCCCGTCTCTTACTAAAAGAAAATCCTCACGGAGGGTCTCAAACTATAATAATTATAAAAGAAAAATAAGAATAAGAAAGACACAAGTCAGTTGTGATGTTCAAATGTGAAACTGCGTCTTCTAGTGCTTTTTTGAAGCCATCTAGACTTGTTTTTCCAACAATGTGCTATATAACACCACCAGAGCTATAAATACCATCTACTGTCTTTCATTCCCTCACTGTACTCTGAAGATTACTTCCGCTCAGGTTGTCGAAACGTCAGTCTCCACCAACAACAGTCTTTCTCAAGACTACACTCACCCGGACGATCACAGTAACTCACAATGTCCTATATAATTTAATTTGATTTAGTTTAATCTGAATGACGAAGGCTAGCTGGAAATATACTTTTGAAGTAAACTCTCCATGTATTTTGAACATTTAAGTTTTAGCCTGCAAGGATTTTTATTGTGACTCGCATTATTGTGGATTCATTTGTTTAACTGGAAACGAAATGAAAACCAACTCAACATGTCATCTGTACCTTCCTTCTGTCTGACGTGCTGTTTGTTCAGAGTTTCAAATGCTCAAATTATATATTTGCTTTCTTTCCTCCAGAGCATTCTACGACAGATGCAGTTGTTCTGTGGTGGCTTAACCTAATCTTTGACTGATTGACCACTCCAGTATTTTTCTTCATAAAAACTTTTGTTTGTATCTGGTGTGATCATGAATGCATATCTGGGCAATCCACCGCTTTTGAATCTTATGTTGTTATCCAAAGCCAACCACACTCTTGCTCCTTTAAATGAAACATTTAACATCAACAAAAGTACGAACAGTTTCTGTGCGAGCCCTTTAGAAAGATACGAAGGACTGAAGTATACTGTTTTTGTTTATTACATTTTGGTGATGGTCCTGGCAATCCTTGGTAATACATTGATCATCTATATCGTGTTCTACAACAAATCCATCAGAACCTCTACAAACATCTTCATCGCCAACATGGCCGTCTGTGATCTTGGAATACCATTTTTTCTTCTTCCTAAGTTAATTGCCGAGTTATTCATTGGAAGATACGCGTGGTTAATCCCTGGAGAAACTGGATTAGCTCTCTGTAAAATCGTACCTTTCATCCATGATGTTTTCATCGATTGCTCTACTTCCAGCTTACTTCTCATTACATTTGATCGATTCTGTGCCGTGTTGTTACCACACAAGCGTCACTTGTTGTCCAACAAGGTTGTCATCATCCTCATCTCCTCAACATGGATCGCATCGATAAGCATCAATGCTGTTTTCTTCAAAATATTCAAAACGTTTTATAAAAAAGACGCAAGATTGTATTGCGCGCCTGTTTGGTATTCCCGTTCTGCATTTGATGCGTATATCAGAACTTTGATCTGCACCAATATCATCGCTCCAATCATCCTAATAACAGCAGCATATTTAGCAATTTTTCATAAACTTAAAAAGCAAGTTCTTATTCTTGGAGATGCCATTTCAGACCAGCTACGACAACGAGAACATGTACGTCAGAAGAGAATTGTGAAAATGACCTTTGCGATTGTATGCACTTTTGGAGTTTGGTGGTTGCCTGTGATATTTACAACACTTCTGAGTCCATTTCTTAGTTTGACTACAAGTACAATTAAATATCCTTGTTGGGTTTACAGAGTTTCCGAAGCCGCTGAAAACATCAAAGTCCTTTCATCCGTTACTAATCCAGTGTTGTGTTTTATATTTGGTACAAAGTATCGCGAGGAACTTGTAAGGATCATTCGGCAGATTTTTGCCAGCTGTTGTAAAAAACGAAGAATTACAGATCGAAATAGTGATAGCAACGACAATGACACTGGCGAGGGTGATGGGAACGAGGTTAGACGTTAGCGGTAAAGGCATTTCGTAGCGATTAAGATTGAAGTACAACGAAAGACGTAACTTTCAAACTAAGCCGCCATCTTGTTCATGTTGTTTACAAAGAGCTGTTATTAAACGAAGCGCTCTAGCTTATATTGACATTTTTTACCATCGAAATAACAGAACATATCTACTTCTACTTCTCCTGGGTATACGTGACATTTTATGCAGAAAAATGTTGAGGGAATCGTCTTACCTCAAGACCGCCTTCCATACATCAAATACGTGGAAAATTACGGCAAACGTCACCGCAAGGCCTTGGTCACGTGATCTCTAGGCGTTTTCGGTTTCCGGTTTTTGCAAAAAACGTCAATCTTAATGACACGGTCCATGTTACTGGCAACGGCACTTTGGATGGTGATGGTAACAGTAAAGATGACACTGTGGATGGTGGTGGCAGCGGTAACGACGACCTTACGCAAAAGGACGGCGCGAGGGTTGAGGACGGCAAAATGTAATGCGTGACATCAGGTTTTGAAGCAATTTCCGGTTCACGCCGCCGTCTCTTGCCGTGGATAACTTGAAAAGCACCGAATCTGTCGTGAGGAAAACGCAAGTACATTTATTCTACTATTTGTCTTGCGTTACCGTCCCCTTGCGTAAGGTCTCTACTAGTGTCAATGGTGGTGACAACAGCAAATGACAATGATACTATCGATGGGGGTGGCAAAAGCAACGATAATGTTCGTCACAATGTATCTCCTTCGTATTGCGCTAACAACCGATCATTTTGGTTTGAAAATAGGTGTATTTGTCAAAGTGATTTGCATAAGGCAGGTGAATCCCTAAAAACTATTTCACCATAGCTAAAGGATTACGTGGTCCAGTTGTTTTATTACAAACTTTTCCATAGTACTCTTTCCCCAGGGCAACTGCAATTAACCCGTGAAACATAGTATGTGTAATATTCGAAAGAAAACATTAGAATTAGTCTGTTAAGGCCCGTTTACATGGAGATAGGGTCACCCTCCTGGGAGGGTGACCCTACCAGAAGGGTGAAAACATAGCGCTCCTTTACATGCAAACTCGATATGCAAGGGTCACCCCAGGGGTAGCGCTAGCCTCATGACTCGGTCGCTAAGCTTCGTAAACAACAAAAATGGCAGGCAAGCGTTCTCTTTTGGCGGTACATTCAGTTTTCATGTCTTTAGTATCTTTGGCTACTGTTTTTCAGTCCTATGGCCTATTATCATCAATGCTAATAGCTGAAAAGCATATCGTCAAGGCAGTCTGACGTTTCAAGCAAAACAGCACTCTTTAGCGTTAGGAAGAGTAGGCTATCAACGAAGAAGCTACTTCAGGTTTCCTAATGCCAATTTCTTTTGCCAATTTTTTTCAGCATTGTAATTAGTACATATTTATTTCTTTTTCTTTATTTTTTGTTATATGCTTATCAATTGTCTTTATTTGTATGATATATAAATGACATATATATGACGTCATTTCATGCAATTCGAGATAGCCCTCCCCAGGGTCATCCTATCTTGAGCGTTTACATGGCTTAAGTAAAGAAAAAGCTGGCCCTCCTGGGAGGATCACCCTACCTAGTTGATAGGGTAACCCCTACCTGACATGTAAACAAAACCACTAGAAACAATAGCGGAAAGGTCAGCCTTCTGGGAGGGTGACCCTATCTTCATGTAAACACAGGCCCTTAATGTGTACTAGACCAATGCGTCTTGCATGGGTTTATTGCCGTCACTCTATCATAAAAGACTAACACCTTTTAACGTCAGAAATAGTGAACACAATATTTCATTTAAAAGTATTTTATTAATGAATGCCACAATTCTATAATACACCAAGATTAATTTATGTTTACTTTCTAAACCAGGAGCTCCTGTCGTTATGTTTATACTACTTTAATTCTATGTATATTTCTACTCATGTGAATTTAAGGCCATGTCATGAATTGCCATTTAACAGAATTCCATCCAAACATTTGGTATCGAAACTTAAATAACTCGTTCTCTAGGAAATGTATCGAATCCTTTTTTTCACTTTGAAGTTTTCTTTCAGATCGGTATCTAGTTTTTAGTTTTCATTCATTTTGTCTTTTATTTTTGCGTTTTCATTTTAAATGAAATTCTATTGTCTTTGAAATTATTCTCATTGTTATTACATATCGTTTTGTATTTTGATTTCTATTTTCGATTCATGTTTTAGCGTCTTCGTTTTGAAAACATTCATTTTTTACTTGCATTTCGTTTTTCTCTTCAATTACAAAACGCATGCGTTATACAGTTTGTAATAACACGCGATTACAAACTGTTCAAATTTTTAAGATTATAGAAAAACTGATGAGAAAAACTTTAAGTAAATATATGAAAGTAACTTTCAAAAAAATAGAACGAACAAAAACTTGAATCATAATCGTCGACTTTATAATCAAAATAGCTTAAAATACCAATAACATGAAAAACCTCAAAAACTGGATTACAATTTTAAAACGAAACGCAAAAAGTTGTTCAAAATTTTGAAATCTAAAAATAAGAGAACGAAGGAGAACTTCAGTGGAAAGAAATAAAATTATTTTAAATTTAGTGTAGTTTGGATGAACTTCGATTTTCTATTTCAAAATAAGGGTGCGGATGCACGTTGCAATGTTGCTGGCAGCAAAGTTTTAAGAAGAATGTCACACTGCAACATTTTCTGCACCAATTTTCGCAATATATTTCAATAAATGAACGCGATGTATTTAACATCGATAAATAGACAAGACTGATTTTTAATTGGCTGCGCACTAAATAATGCATAGAAATGATGGATGGGTGGATTGTTGGCAATTTGAAACACCGTGGATAAAAACGACTACGATTTTATACACACGAAGCGCAATGTTGCAGCGAGCGTCCGCACCTCAAGATAACTTGAATATGATGATGACTGCAATAAATACTTCAGTTTCAAATTAAGTTTTTTTCTTTGTGGATATATCTGTTGGAGTACCGGATTTTGAATAATTTATTGCAATCACTAATCTATAAATGATAATAGATTTATTTCAAGTCTTTAAGACAGTGAAAATGATATCTATGCTAGTGAAGATTCAACTCATCGGTGTAAGAACTGAAAACAAAAAGGAAAATAAAATTAATTTTTCATTAAAATAAGGAGAAGAAAATGTGATCAAACTGATAAATTGGTGAAAATATATTGCAAACCTAACGAGTGTAGTTTGTTGTTGTTTTTAATTTGAAGCTTTCAGCTCGATCCTGCCACTGCTCATCCTGGACAACTAAGACAAGAAAAGAAAAAAACAAAACAAAAAGGAAAAGGGAAAGGATTTTAGTGCAAAAGGGCTTTAGGTGCTATACGAGTAAAAAGCATTTCAAAAATTACATTTAAAATTAAGATTAATAACGGAGTACTGAACCCTTTAGTCTCTGCGGCACAAAGCTCTTGGTTTTCACTTGAAAAACACAAGTTTACTGTTGCATTTGAGAGTCCATTGTTAAAAACGTTCGTAATATTCTAAGGTAAGAGTGATACTGAACCCTTTAATGTCCTCTGCGAAATGAAGTTTGGATCTTCACCTAGAAATAAGAAAAATGTTGCATGTCAAAGCGCAGATGTGAAACGTTCAAATCTCAAAGAATACGATCGATACTAAACCCTTTTGCCATCCCTGCGATAAGAACTTTCAGACTTCACCTAAAACAAAAAGAAAAAAAAATTGGATGTAAAAGCGCAAATGTGATAATGTTATTAAAGCACAATGAATGCGATCGATACTAAACCCTTTTGTCGTCCCTGCGATAAGAACTTTCAGACTTCACCTAAAAACACAAAGAAAAAAATTGGATGTAAAAGCGCAAATGTGATAATGTTATTAAAGCACAACGAATGCGATCGATACTAAACCCTTAACGATCCCTGCGGCACGAAGTTGCTCTTCACCTAAAAAATAGAGAAATTATTATTGTATATTGAATCGTAAATATACAAAGTAACATTCATATCGAAAATTAAATACAAATCCGTTCGAAAGTTATCCAGAATCATCGGCATTTGGTCTCCATTCATCAAAAATCTGGTCTGGGTCTGCGAGAATAAATAAAAACATTAGGGCGCATTTTCGCGCAGCGCATTGAGCTTACTATTGAAATAAGGTTTAGCTTCAATAGATTATCATCACTGAAAATGGAGTTAAACTCTTCTTTAAGGGAGGTAGAATTTATTTCTGATAAGAAACTAATAACTTTTTGTTAATTCTATTTTTTGTTCTCATTTATGTCCACTTGTAGAACTGAGTACGTAAATCAGATTCTTGGATGTATTAAAACACGAAGAAGAGCATCAACGAAAAGGTTTTTCCTGGAACAGAAAAGAGAAAAGTAAATTCAATGAAATAATGATGGGTCAGTTTGAACCCCGATACTTGTAACGCAAGACCATACTGCGTCTTGCGCGACAAATATAGTGTAGAAACCGACCGACTTCCTTTTTCGCTATTATTAATTACATTTTATCTTAACATTAACTAACCCCCCAGCCTGAAAATGAAATGTTTAAGTTAGTAGCCGAATGTAGAATACCTGAAAAGTAAACCAATGTATAGTTTAAAGGGAAGGATATTTCATTCAAACCCCTAACAGAAGTAAGCGAACTGGACAAGTTCATTAGAAGTGGGTTGGCCCACCGGACTTACTCCCATCGGGGCTGAAATATCCCAAGGGACGGATATTACAGAGACCTAACAGAAGTAAGCGAACTGGACAAGTTCATTACAAGTGGGTTGGCCCACCGGACTTACTCCCATTGGCTCTGGAATATCCAAGGACCCAGCCATTACAAATTAATTATACAGTAATAAATTGACAACAACCTTCGAAAATATATTCTTTATTAAGCTCTTATTAAATTATTTGTTACTAAACTAGCCTAACTATACCCTAGTGAAATATGAAATAAATGACAATGTACAACTACATTTCATTGTATGTTAATTATATCGAATAACAGTCGGAGTTAAATATTCCTAGGAAAACAAATGTGAAAGAAACTTAGTCCTAGTTTTAAAATTATCACAGAAATATTACGATCCTAAATATAGTCTACGATGGTGGATGAATAAAAACCTAAAAAACCGAGACGAAAAAACCTAAGGGGAAGGAAAAAATAAATCCCGTTTTCAGTAAAAACGGGATGAAATTGAGCACTTTTTATAACTAAAGAACTGCACAATTTTAACATTTCAACGTTTTGATTCATAAATATTAAACCAAATATGAATCAAAATATTGAGTAGCACAAAAACATCAATGGCTGCAACTGTACACAAGTGACAGACAGCAAAAATAAGATAAATATAATATACAGCCTAAAGAAGCTACCACTGAGTAAAAAACCTATCGAGGACTTGATTTCCATGGCAACCGAGTTTGGTTGTTCTTGAGCTGAAAGGCAAAGGTTTAAATGTCATGGATTTGAAGTGATAAAATAACATCAATAGCATTGATGAGATTCTATCGATGGTTTGACTCTCATGGCATTTGAGGTAAGTTTAGGGAAATAATCTGGAGAACAGTTATTGTGATCGACATACATATAGCCAGGGTTTGAAAAAAAGAAAAAAAAGAGAGAAAAGTTTACAAATACAAATGATCAAAACAAGACGATAAATTTTAACTTAAAAAAGCGGAGCTAATGAAATTAACAGCTACAGACAGCATTTTTACTTTACAAAAAAAAATCTCAGAAATAGAAATTTATGAATGATAAATGAATAAATTTAGGTTTAATTATAAAAAAATTCTTCACGTTGACAATATTTTGTACAATTAAGTTTCAAAATCAAAATTAATTTGAATGGATTTTCCGGTACCCAACGCAAACCCGGACTATGCCAGACCGAGCAGATAGGCCAGCACCTAAAGAACCGAAGATCAAAGAAAACTAAACCCTACGCGCTGTATTGTGTGTGCTCTGTATAACTAACTGACCACATCTGCACAATACAATGACTGAACTCCAGCTACTAATAAATCAACGA
>JANTNT010171625.1:0-17958 GCA_024752375.1 Entacmaea quadricolor
CTTGCTTCAAGGGGTTCTCTATAGTCATATGTGAGTAGAGTTGTTTGTTGGTTCTCTCCCTTGCTTCAAGGGGTTCTATATAGTCATATGTGAGTAGAGTTGTTTGTTGGTTCTCTCTGGCTTGCTTGGAGGGTTTTTCTCCTCCCCCCCCCCCACAAAAGTCAATATGCTAAATTCCAATTCAATCTGTAAGTTAGCTATGCTCGCCCTGACTTTGAAAATTGATCCATTTATGATTTATTAATCTATTAATTTTTATTAGCCATTTAGATTTTTATGTCTTGGGTCTGGAGCACTATGCAAGATGTGATGTTGAATGCAGAAAGATGAGGTTTGAGAAAATATCCCAAAAAATAATTGCTGTGATGTCATTCAGAAATGAAAAATGTTTACATAGAGGAACTGATGAAAATTTAAATTCATTATGACTTTTATTATCATCAGAACAGAAGTTGTTGGTTGTGAAAGTGACATGGAATTCTTGGCAAAAGTTGTCTGTATAAGACAAGCATCAGAGGTATACACTTAGGTATTTCAAAAAACCTTGTCAGTAGGAGATCTGAATCTGACATCAAATCTATCCATTCACACTGAATCTCATTTGTTTAGCTTTATGACCATTAAGGTCAAAGGCCTTGACACCAGGTCAAGGGTTCCATGTTAAATCAATCCTAATGGACCTACCTTTTAACGTCCTTATCTGAGAAGACTTGAAAGTCTACCTACATTTGCATATATTATTACAAAGGCAGCAATTTCTCCTCACTTATTTTAAGACCCTGAGTGTTGCTGTGTTTTAAACTATACTACATACATTGCTTTTAAGTAGATGTTATAAAGTACATTTCTTTACAAAATGCTAATTTTCATTCCTTTTCTGTGGCTTTTTTTTTTTCACTTTAGTCTTCAACCTCAAATGTCAGATTTCAGATCACCCACTTTCAAGGATTTTTGTTCGTTCTTAGCAGAAACCAAAAGCAACGCAAGCACTAGTACTGGAAATGAGAATATCTTTTATTTAACATATATGCAACAACAACAACAACAACAACAAATTTCGTTTATTTTTGTTTATTTTTACCATACTGTATATTCATATATTTGTTTATTTTCACACAAAGCCTCGACTTTAAAAGTTTTGTTAGCTTAAAACAATAGTTTTAAAGTCAAGGCTTTGTGAGAAAATCAGCAAATTTATAAAAACTTTGCACAAAGCCTTGACTAGAAACTAATGTTTACGGGAATTAGAGAGTATCTCGGAAATTGCTTATTGTTCATTTACTGTTTACATCCATTCAGTATTTATCAAATGTAGGCTGTGTTTACTCTATTCACATTTCAGCTTGCTTTCTCTATACCTGATAACTGTACATGGATGGCAGACACAGGAAGATTCATGCTCTCTTCTGTTATTGATGCAATGGGAAAAGTAAGCATTTATAATTGCTTCAATTCGACATATTGGTCAAAGTCTAAATACTTGTGCCTGCAAATGTTGTCTGACTTTTGTGTTACCTAGGACCCAACAAACTTTGAGGCTGCATATGATGAACTCCTTGAATTCTGCGCAAAACCAGAGAATTGGCAACAAATACATGATGAACTACTGGGACGACAGGTAATTCTTTAATACGTTAATAATGGTTTAATTACATCTGCTCACAAGACATCCTTGTTCCTTTGCTTTGGGCTTTGAGTTCATTATTACAAGTTTTTTTTCAATGTGTAATAAGAATAATACAAAGTTGGTATATTAGGCTAATATACATGTATGAATTTTTCTGTTCAAGGTTCCAGAGATCTCTTTTTATGACGTCCCTCTTGACTTTATTCTCTTAGATGCCTTTGATGACTTGGCTACTCCACCCTATTCTGTTACAACAGCCATACAAAACAGATGGCTCTCAGCAAGCATTAAAGAAACTGTAAGTCATTTTGTAATCTCGGTGATCATTATTGCTGTATTAAGGAGCATTCATTTTTTAGAAGGGGGGATGGGTCACAGGAATCCAGGGGGAGGGTTACCAAATTTTTACAGTAGCAAAAGAGGGGGTCATTATTTTTCTTCTTGAAAAGAGATGTTGAATTAAAAAAACACTGCCATGTAGGGGAGGGGTTGTGACTTTTTTGTTTAACACTCAGAGGAATTCTACTGGCCTACCCCCCTTTCTAAAAAATTAATGCTTCCTTATTGAAATTGAGCTAAAATCTTTGAAAAGATACATCAGTAGGAAAGTTAGTCACTTCCCACTTCATTTTATGTTGAAGTGATATTCTGTTCATTAGTAATATTAACAATAATTATGCTATCCAACTACTCCTTGTTTAGGCTCTTACCACTGCTTTATGGGGAGTGCTGAAGGCTAAAGCCTCGTATTTAGAGGTAAACATTAATTTTGTACGTATATCACTTACAGTTAATAACGTTAAACTATTGTACAGTATTTTTTCACAAAACCATTATAACTACACTATAACTACCACTACAACTATTTCAAAAAACGTTGAATACCTGAGTAGCGCATTCCAAGACATTGCATTGTTGATCATGGATATTGTTGTCTTTCTACTGATTGTCTGGCAATCCATTTGTAATCGATGCGCACTTGGACTCCAAAATGGCAAGAACAACAGTGGATTTCGATCTTGGAATGCGCTATTCAGTATTCAGTTTTCAATATGCAACGGATCAGTTAAAAAAACGGATCAGTTTTATCGAACCCTGAAACAACCACAAGGCTGATCAAAGTCAGGGCACGGCTAACTCACAGAATCGTATTGGATTTTGTGGAGGGTGGAAAATCGGAGAACCCGGAGAAAAACCCTCAAAGCAAGGGAGAGAACCAACAAACAACTCTACTCACATCAGTCCTGGGCTCTGGAGTCGAACCCTGGACCTTGAAGCAAGGGAGAGAACCAACAAACAACTCTACTCATGAGTCCTCAGCTCGGCAGTCAAACCCTGGACATCAGCGGTGAGAGGCAAAATGCTAGCATCGCCTGCCAGTCCCATGCTTCCAAACGTGTGTTGTTCCCAAAATATTGTCAGCTACTGAGTGTGTAGCCAGCAACGTGTAGTAAAGATCATCACATTTTTTTTAGAATCAGTACGGTTTTATGGCCCATTTCTACGTTGTATCGCAATACATCCTTCCTTGTCTGGCTTGGGGTTTCATGGGACCAAATGAGGAACTCAAGGACCTTTGCGACTTCTTCAAGGTAAATTCTTATTATCGTATGATTTTAGCAATTGTTTTTAGTTATAGCCTGCTAACATACAGGCTCAGTAGGTCTTTTGCAATAGCAGATCACATGGTACAAAATCGGCCTTGCTGCCGGTACACGAATTCAAAAACAAAGAAAAGTCAATATTGACAAGATGAAGCTGCTTTGTTCTTCTTTTGCCATCCAGAATGGTGGATTTTGTACCATGTGGTTCGCAGGATAGAATTGTTAATAACTTAAGTGAAAACAAGTCAGAGAAAATCAGGGACTGCGGAAGGGTGAGTCCTCGGCCTAATATTTCTCAGTCCAAAAAAATTTATTGCCCAAAAAGACTTTTACCCCCGTCCCCCCTCCTCGACAACACTTTGCTCCGTAGCTCCTGCAAATGTGTGGTGGCATTGGTGGCGTACGCTTGTAATGCGTCGTCGTCTTTCACCGCTGTCAGTCCAACAGCTTAAGTCACTGATTCGAGTCCTGCGAACGACACATGTGAATTGAGTTTGTTTGATGTGTTGTTCTCTACCGAGGGTTTTTCTCCGGTTTCATCCCTCTGTAAAAATCAACATGTGAGCTTGAGTGTTGTGTGTATAGAATATTCTAATGTAGTGGTAGTGAAGTGTGAGTGGACTGGGAGATATTAGCATTACCTGCTACTATTACTATTACCTGCAACCCGAGTATAAATAAAGAGATTTACTTACTTTTTTACTTTACGTCATTAGTACATTATAAAATAAAATATGGGATCACGTGATCCTTTTAGCTTTTGTTTGAGATCTGTGCGTGACGTTATTACTGTTTATAATATATAATGGTCGGTTGTTGTTAATTATTTTAGGAGCAAATCCTTGGTTACATCAGAGATGTGTTTAGCTTCGATGCAGCAGATTATTCATCCGTAGCAAGTTTGTCAGAATCCATCATTCAATTAGCCAGACGACGAAGCGATATTTTGAAAAAAAGATTACAAAAATCTTCGCTTGAAAATGGGCTTTAAGTATCCTTATAATGCAATAAGTAAATGCTAAACTGGACGTGTAGTCTCCTTTGCAGCCGTCATTAGTCTCGATCCATTCCCCCTCGATCCATTACGGCTGCAAAGGAGACTACTGGACGTGAGAACCAATAATGTTGTTTGCCACCAGTAGAACTCGCTGTGTCTAAGGAAACGAGGCGAGTTGACTTGGTATGAGTTTGTATGGGGGCTCGTTAAACTGGCCTTACGAACACACAAGTGCATATTAGTAGATTAGTGAAGCAACTAAGATTATTATACAAGATTGGTGTTTGGTTTTTCCGAGACGCCTTTCTACTGCTCACTTACTGAGTTTGTTAGATATATATCCCATGTCTTCTTTCATATCTTCAATCCCACTGGCGGGGTTGTCGATGTTCTCTACGCGCTCAAAAAAATGATTTTTTAAAAATTTATTCATTTCTTTGAAATATTACAGTTGAGGTCGAAAGTCCTTTGTATGGTTTACCACATTATTGTGGATTGTTTTACCTCCATCTTTACTTGGTTATTCTTGATATTTAATTGTTTTTAGGTTAAGAGGGTGGGACTATTTAAATACTTTTTGCCAATCCTTTTTAGCTCCACCTTTGTGTGACAAACTGCGTGACGAAAAATCTGTGACATTATTAAAACTACTGTTAAAAAAACGTTGAAAACAGTTTTGATTTGTTTGAATAAATCTGTTAGGAAGAATCAACAATTGCACAGTATTACAAAAGCTTATGAATATAGCCTAAGAAAACAGCCGTCGTTTCGTCATAATAAAAGCTACGATAGATTTACATGGGGTCATGCGTGAAATATATTCATGAAATCTGTCAAATATATTCTTGTACACTGTATAATTACTCTCGTAACGTGACGATCTGAATTGCTTATTCAATCTGGTCTAAAATGTACATTATGCTTGTGATGGTACGTTAAGGAGTTTGGTGATGTTGCTGTGGACTCGTGGTGTCGAACAGTGAAGGCTAACTAGTCAAAACAGCTTCAAAAAGCAAGTTTATAACAGAGAAAAACATGGCTGAAACACAAGGTCAAACGAAGAACAACAAACGAAAGTACAGTCTTGGTTTTGTCTTCAACTTCAAAGATCACATTATCGAGTACTTCTCGAGGAAGAGGGAAGGAATAGCGTATTTAATGGTTAGAATTTGTGAACTATTGAGTCCTGTGGTTGCATTCTTCACGTGTTTGTTCAGTTTTCTGCGAAGCTTCTTCACGGGGATCAAATATGGCATCAAATCTTCAATTGCTATGGTTCGTTGTATTATAAGATTTGAATATAAACAATTCCTTTTGTCACTCATGTCAAGATCGAAGGATTATTGTATTAGAATAAAAGTTAAAATCTATCAAATCTTATGGGTTCCGATTAGAAAACGAAAGATCAAACTCAGAAAGCAAGTGAGGAAAAAGCTTCTGGATTTGAGAGTATATTTTCGTGGATTTCTTGAGCTTTGTCGACGATTGTTTCTTCTTGTCAGCGATTATACTCCTGGAGGCCAGTGGACCGTTAGCTTTCTTCTTCTCGTATCAACAGTATTCCTTGGAATTGAAATGTTTCGATATTCAAGGCTTGTTTTCAAGCTTCTGGACTTGCTTTTTACAGCATTAATGTTTATACTCAGCCCGTTATTGTGGACTCTTAGAGACGTATGGGCTGTTGTAGCTGTAGTTCTGAACGTCTTCTTGTCGTTGCTACGATATATTTGGGTTTTAGTTTTGCTTTTCCTTCAAGGGGTTGCTAACTTTTTTCTAAGGGTTTTGTCAGCTTTTGTATCAGTCATCTATAGAATACTGGCTTGGATTTTTGAGCTGCAGTGTGTACAGTATGCTTGGAAGGGCTTTCTTGAACTCACATTGATGACAATTGAAGTATTTGTCTTCAAAGTTATTCCTGTTTTGGCAGTAATCTTTTCACATCTAATATCCTTGTCAGCCATAGTAAGCACGAATTTTTACAATTATTTTGTTGCTGTTTACGCCGAGCAAGAACAAGAGCAAAAATTCTTTAGCAATACCAGGATTTGTGCAGCTGTGTTTACATTAATCTGTCTCATTCTGGCCTACAGACTTCGAAAGACATTCCCTCCGGACTTATGTTTGGAAATTGAAGAAGAGGGTTCATCTTTAGGGTCGTTAAGTCGTGCGAAGATACAAAAGAATGCAAGATATTTGAGGAGTAAAAGAAGAGATGAACATGATGAGGAGGGTGAGTTTAATGGATCTTGCACCTGCCTAACAATTTGTCGTGGGCGAATCGCATATCGCATTCGACAATATAAAAAAATACTTTGTCATTTATAATTGAAGTGTCTGAGAATATATTCACAGAACAAAAACAAAGAAAGTGACGTTTTAATGTCTTACCTAACCTATGTGGCGCAAACATATTTGTATATGATAAGCTGCGCATGCTTTGTGTCGTATTTCGTTTGCCGGCAATAACTTCACTAGCGCCTAATTAATTATTATTTGTGATTCATTCGGCACAATAAAAGTTCGTCGTTTGAACTAGGCCCAAGAGATTGACAGTGTTTCATTTTCAGTTCATTTTCAGCTTAGTTCTTCGGCGCATATTTGCTCTAGCTACCTGCGAGGTGATTGTAAGAAGGGACGTCGTTGTGAAGGTCATCATTGTCCTTGGCTCTATCACTGGCAGTATCGTGTCCCAGTACAAGGATGGAAGAGTTTTATTCCGGAGGACTGTGATACATTAGAGAAACTCTACTGTAATCCATCCAATGAAATCACAGAAACATGCGATATTGACCCTGACCTATCTGCATTTACGCGAAGGTAAGCACTTTGTCATTAACAGATCAGGCTCATTTGGCATTAGAAAAAAATAAGCGGTATCACTGTTTTTTTTAGGATCTGAATGATCGGGTTGTAGCTGTCCTGAGCTAAGTTTTTTTGTATGTATTTTTAATTTTTTTTTCTTAAAACAATACGTCAGAACATTAAAACAGCTACAAGAACACCTTGTTAAGATCTGAGTTGGGTTGAAAGGTGTTCAGGGAGGAACAAGACATAACTCCAGAGTCGACTCTTAAATGGCTTCCGTATTCAAGCACTGTGATTCGATGCTGTCTGTTTTCTCGTTTTCCGATTGGTTCAGAGCGGCAGCCTTTCTAAAGACACGGTACCGTACGTTTCCCACTCATTACGAACTCTAGACAATACACTTCCCAAACTGAAGAGTATCGTAGCGCATTGCTATTACCTTTAACCTGTGTAAATTGAGTGTCTTGTTCATTTTGGAAGGTATTTTTTCTTGGTTCTCAGGTATTTCTCCCTTCAAATATACCTGGCATGATAACATGGTCAATTCCAACATAATTAGTAGAGGGAGACTCTCCCACTACTAACTATGATTCCAATATCTATTCACGGTAACAGCCGTGCCCAACCAGTTAGATCAGCACTGCGGTAGTTTCAGGGCCCAAAGCTAATTAGGTAACGCGTACTCATACAAAACTTTTGAATTGCTCTATACCAGTAATACTGCTACGCCACCTTAAGTTAATGATAGATATACAGCCACCAGATATTTACATTGTCTCTTTTGGCTATACTTAAGGTCTCACGTGAAAATCACCGACACGGCCATTCGGTTAGACTTCCAGCAAATGAGAATGGAAATTAATTATTATCGCTCTGAAATCAGACGATTGTCAACTGAGTCTTACGTGAAAAGTTCCTCTGATGACATGGCCACGAGATGGGTCTGGTACCGACTTAATGACCAAGGGGAATGGACCGAGTATGGAAACGAGGTAGGTGGGTTGAGTTGAGTCTGCGAGAGGCAGAGTAAATACATAGCCTATCCCTCAGAAGACTTCTAATCAAAAGATTATGCTTTTCGTCTTCTACAGAAGAGCAGTATTCCTAAGCAAGAAGCTATTGAGGCGTCGTATATTCGTCGGGAAAGCTCGTACAACTACAGAAAACAAAATCAGAATTATCGAATCTACTTTTTCATGACACCAATGTACGAACGCAACATGAATCCTGGAGAATATATGCGAAGATTGGTTCGAAGACGACCAGAGTATCGCCCAGTAGATGACTATTAATAGCTGATAGAAAAGAGCTACAGTATTTGCTAGGTGGCTAATATGAATCCTGTAGGATATAAGCGAAGATTGGTTCGAAGACGATCAGAGTATCGCCCAGTAGATGACTAAGATGACTATTAATAGCTGATAAAATAGATCTAGAGCTAAAGCAGTGGCCAGGTTAAGGTGTACAGCATCCCTAACACAAGTATAGATTATTTATAGACAGAGAAAGAGCCAGTATTGCAGGCATTTGGTTAATGGTATATATGATACATTTCAGTGTTCATTGCTACTGATACTGCCTGGCATTTCAAAACGCGTTTTTGAAAAATAATATGTCCTGTAATCAGATGAGAAAAACTTTCAATTAAAGCTTAATCGCGGCTAGAGTAGACACTATAGATAACCATATCGTGGATTAATTTAGAAATCCTGCCAAAGAGTTTTATTTGAGTTCAGTCTGAGAGTAAGAGTTAACCCCCCCTTCCTAGTTCCCTAAAGTATTGGGATCTCGTACCCATTACGAGAGGTACGGGGTATTGGGATCTCGTACCCATTACGAGAGGTACGGGATATTGGGATGTCGGACCAATTAATATGAGAATTAAACACTACGAAAGCGTTGTAAAAATAACAACTAGATGTAGCTCCTTTAAAAGATGTTTTGTCAAGAAGCAAGGTGGTTTGGAATAACTATATCCTCAACACATGAACGCTGAAAATAAACTAAAGAAAAGCTCAAAAACACAATGGAAATTATGAAAGAAGTTGAGTTATAATAATTAGATTTGTTTTTAGGATAAACTTAGCTAATGATGCTTTAGTCTCCTTTGCAGCCGTTATTAGTCTCGATCCAGAAGTGGACCGAGGGGGAATGGATCGACACTAATAACGGCTCCAAAGGAGACTAGTGATGCTTCTGGTTATCGAATGAGCCTCTCAATGAATCACGGAACATAATCATCTCGTTCGTCTTTTAGCGGTATTTACTGCTCTCCTGGGCAGACTAATTAGCTTTGTACTCTTTCTCAAACATTTCTGGTCATTATTGCCATTACAATAATGCGTGCCCGGTTTGGGAAAATTCTTTAGAGTGACCCTGGTATTATGTTTGTTCTTTTTGAGGTTTGTCGAAATGTTTGCAAAACCGTAACACATCTCAAGGTCAAGTGCAGTTATTGTTTGAGATTCCTGATTTTTTGGAAGTCGATGAACGGTTCCTTAGGATTAAAAACAAACGCTGAAAGTTATAGACCCTGTCATCTAGTGATCTTTTGCCTCTACGACCTAATCAGCCAGTCTCTATTCTGCTCCACTTGTTTTCAACTTAATTAGTGAGAAGATAATTAGTAGGCTCAGTGTTGAACCTAGAGAAATCCTCTAGATTTATGCAAATGCTTCATCAGGTTCTTTAATGTCCCCCACTTGCAGGCCAAGGAAAGGGTGGGAGATAGGGCCTATAATGTTTTGGGAGCGCTTTTATATGTCACGGGATCCCTGCGGTGTGTAGTCGTGTATTATATAGTTCATACCTTTTACTTGATCATAGAAGTATAAATATTTAAAAGGCCTACGGTCCTTATCCGAAAAGACTTGAAGGTCAAACCATTTGCGGATATTATTACAAATAAGACAGCAATTTATCCTCAGTTATTTTAAGACCCTGAGTGTTGGTCCGGCCGGGACTGTGTTTGGCTGGGTAAATGTTCCTCCTTGATAGCAGTAACTGTACTGGGTCAATGGTCATCACAAGCTATTGTTATTTTTACTCATTCCTGAGGGAATAAAATAAAGGCATGACAGCCATGTTGGTGTACATAACAATAGAGGTTAATTAGCCTGCAAAGCAGGAGTTCCGAAAAAGAGAAGCTTCTCCTCGCGCCACGGCTCAGGAACGCCTGATTTGCAGGCTAGTGGTTAATGAGAAATCTTTCGTTAGCTATACACTAACTTGGCAGCTGTGACGTCACGTGAAAACTGAGCACTCGAATGAGCTATTATCGTTGTCTGGAGGGGGGTGGGATAAATGTTTCATGGAATTTTAATGAACTAAGATACTGGTGATCTGTCTACCTATCAAGAATTGTTTGACATGTTCAGTTACGAACTTTTTTTAATTGATAGTGTTTTCATTTTGTCCGTTTCTTAAGAAATCGTGATAAACAAATATAATATTTTGAAGTCTGAGTGATGTAGTGGTTCGTGAGGGACGGAGTGCTTAAAGAGCGGCATGTGATCTGATCATAATTTGAACTCGAGTGCGGTTTGTGTTCAAGTTAACGATTATAATGACCGCCCGTGAAAACCACGCGGAAATCACTCAATCGTATTCCCGCAGGGCTGAACAGCTATCCTGTGACTGATGTTTTCTTTCGTCCTGGCACTGCCTTTATGACATAACAAGACTTAATTCGAGAAACATCCTTCGCGTCATGGTCATTATAGTCATCAATATTTCAAGGAAATGCATATGATACAATTATTGTAGTGAAGTCTGAATCCGCACCCTGACATTGTGTTATTCTATCTTCCGTCTTTTGTCGGTTTTTGTTTTTAGCAAATTCGCGTCTCAGAACGACAGCCTGAGACTTTTAAAATTATTTCATGTTATGAAATTTTTAAGTCGGCGCTCTTCTGTTATGAGCAAATTGAACATATACGAATAAACTTATTCGATTTCTATAAGTCATCTCAGGTGAAAGCAACAAAGAAACCTTACAAAATCTTTAGACAGTCGTTGTTGTCCATCGAATTGAATTAATGTAAATTGTACATTTACAAGTAGACTCATTTACAAAGCCTAACAACAAGGTTGAAAGTTCGTTATTTATGGAAGAAACTCGATCCTCGCAACAAATGAGTGATGTGGCATAACAAATCATACCAAGCGCTAACAGAGGTTAACCCGAACAAGCAACAAGTAGTGCGACAGTGTTGTTATTGTTATCCATTGCCAAGAGTTTCTTAAGAATTTCAATAATATTGTATTGTTTATGTTTTTTAAGAGCAATAAATAGGTCAATAACTACATTTTTAACCACGTTTTTCCTGTTAGTCGGGAAGTAAATTTGTGGCCGATTGTGCGAGGATTTGTCTCGTCCCAACCTCTCGTACCACGTCTGTCTAACTAGGGGGCGTCAGATGGTTTAAGACATGTCCATGTATTTACCATGCAGTTAGTCGATTTACAAAGGCGATTTCCTGTATCAGATAATCAGAAGTGCCGTAATTGTTTGGGCATTCACAGTCTATAGACTTCTGATTCACCACCTAAAGTATGTCGCTTTAACTTAAAACCTTTTACTAGTTAAATCGGTTAACAAACTTTTGTTTGTATAATAGTTTTTAGGATTGCCTTCAACACAACTCGTATTCAGTCACTAAATCTTTGCTACATGAACCGCTTTCTTCTATTATTATTCTTCTGTGTAAAATTCTCACGGTATAAAGGTGATTAAGAAGTTTTACTTGGTGATATTTAGGATAAAGTTCAATGCAATAAAGGAAATTATTGGTCGCGGCCTGAATTATTGGTCGTGTCAGTTCCTTAAGAAGAACGCAACAAGATGTTTCAACTTGGACGCCGAAAATCTGTTCCGTATTTGCATCAATGCTCGCTCTGTTCTGAACGCTTCGTTTCATGGTTATCCCTGTTAAATAAAACTTTTAGCATGAGTTTAAAACGATAAAGATTCTTGGTCATTTTGGGCTATAGATTAGCTAAGTGGACAGGAGCCATAAGGGTTATAGTCCGATAAGGCGGAAGCCTTAATACGATATACGAATAAAATTGGATTAATTTTTCGCCTTTGCTTGGGTAAAAACTAGAGACATATGTATGAAGAAATAGGATTCTTTTAGACTCAGATGTTCTTGTTAGAGAAATATCTGCTTCCGGTTATGAGGGAAGATGTTAGAATTAAACACTGCCTTCTCATTGGTCAAGATGATCACGCAGTCGACTGACCGAATAGTAATAGTTTACAACTCGATTTTGGTCGCAATGTAAATTTTTTTGGGGGGTTTGTTTTTGTTTTTGTTTAGTAAATCAAGGCTTGTTTTTGTATCGAAATAAAGTCATATATATGCAGATGTTATTTTTTTTCTAACAAGGTGGCCTATCGAAACAGTGACGCACTCCTATTTTATTGAAGGCCTTGTATTGCTAAGGGTAGCGGTTAGCTAACACCCTGTCTGCAGACGATTACGCAAAGCTGCCATTTTCGCTGGTGCGTCAAGTAGAGGCAGGAAAAGTCTTGGTAAACAAATGACGCCTAATGTAGAATATTCGGCAACTTTTTTTGTAGGAGAAGCTGAAGTTAAATGGAACTCGTTGAAAAAGAAAAGAAAATGTATTAGTCGTTGTGCAGGACAGATTTTAAAAAGTAAGAATAGTAAGGATGTCCCTCAGTTCACTTGCTTAGTTGCCGCAAGGATTTTAAACACTCAAGTTAGCGGTTAGCTTCTTTGCCTGGGGTAAAAAGGAGGCATCTTTTTACAACCCTTTAACTACTTGGCAGTTTACAATACCCTAACGAAAGGTATTATTGATTCTAGTCTTAAGGTTAGATTATTAAAATAACCGCAAAACTAAAATAGCCAAATCCATTCTGAGTTGAATGAAGAGATACATTAGATGTTTAATGTTTTAACTTATGAATGTATTGACATGCAACCAACAGCTACGCACAACAGATCAATCACCCGTTGACTAAACGATTTATAGAATGTCTTAATTTACAATCCTATAATCTATTAGATTGATCTATTAAGTCAATACCATTACATGTGATGCGACCCTCTCATCTTCAACGATCCGAATCTATAGATTTGAATCAAAGCTGTTGAGTGGATTTGGTGAATTATGCGTCATTTCAGTCTGAGAGGATTGAACGTGCAGCCATTTACTGGCGAGTTAAATTCATGCTGAGGCAAGCTTGCACGAACCCAAGAGGACTCCCAAGGCGTTGACACAAATAAAGCTGGCTATTCAGACCAAGAGCAATAAATATTCTATATCACCTTTAAACTCAATGATTACTCACGACCAAGGGTCGATCGCCTTCAGGGTAGTATCCGGCTTGAGTAAAATCATTGAAGCGTTCAGTGTGGATTACTTCGATTCTATTAATAGCAATTAATAGTAGTATAGTGCTGTTCCAAAACTAACCACCACCTGGAATAAATATCTGTTGTGATTTGATTTTTTTTTTTGTGGTTTTGATATAAGAGCTTATTTATGTTTATCCCGGGTTAAGCGTCTATTCACAGCTAGCCGGGATAATGTCTGCGTGGAGTTGGGTAGCACAGAGATCGACAGGGCGCTGATCCAATTAGGAACATATTACATTCCAATTAACGTATTATTTACAAATATTTACAGAGCCTTTGTTCCGTCAAGTAGCCATATGAGGCATATTAGTCCTTCTTTAATTGTATGTCAAACAGTTTAATCAGGTTGGTATGTTATGGCAGATATTTAGACATCTCATCTCAGCCAATATACTCATCGGCCTGAACTAAGTCGGCCGTATAAACCATCAGACAATCTTTGCTTGCCGCTCGAAGATGACGACAAACTTTAGTATTAGTTCTCTACTTGGGGAACCTCAAAACGCAAAAGTTGATATTACCGAGAGAGAGAATCGTCAGTTGCACAGCGACGTAGGTGTTGGTGGCCAAGGTCATGAACAAGGTAAGTATTTCACCGTTCATTCTTCAGACTCCGTGTCTTCTGCTTGGAGATTATAAACTCGGTTTTTCCGAGGACTCGCCCTTTTAGAACAATTGGTGCTAACAGAAACTATATGAAAAATTTGTCTAATGCAGTCATTTTGTTTCTAGTTGAGGAAGACAGTGGCACCGAGTCAGTGGCTGATGAAATTGAGAAAGCTTTCTTTGAGCATGGCGAACAAACCGCACTTCTACACCAACAAAAGTTTCACAACAACAAAGCACGAAGAAGGCGGACAGCCTTCACGAGTAGCCAACTCAAATCCTTGGAGGAGAAATTCCAAGAAAAAAAATACTTAACAATTAGTGAAAGGAACAACCTTGCTAAGACTATGCATTTGACTGATACACAAGTTAAAACATGGTTTCAGAACAGAAGGACGAAATGGAAGAAACAAATGGCGCCTGATTATGAGGCGACGTTACGTAGCGAGGGGATAAACGCATCAATGTATGGACAATATCCAATTCCTTTAAGCTATTACGCCACAGATTATGCAATCCCTTTTATACCTTCGTCTCAGGGTTTTGGAGTTTTACCAAGTTTTCGATTTCCACCATCAAACTTACAAGTCTTGTACTCGAACATGTCATTGTACCCTTACTGAGTGCGGCCATGATGGAATGTTTTATTCAGTGCAGTTCATCGCCGCTCCTCATCACCACTTCTCATCCACGCTCTCTTTCAACCATAAGACATTGAACAAATGATACAAGCAAAACATTTAAGTTGAAAAGTACTTTGAGTTCCAGTCAAAAAAGCTATTTTTTTTATCAACAAGTATCCAGCAAATGATCTTTTGTTACGGAATTCTTACTCGCCTGTTCAGTTTTTTCATTTCAGTTTGAAAATGGATAGATTCTCTAATTTATATTTGAATACATATTTGAATACATATTTGTATCATATTGAAGCTAAATTATTGCTGTTCTACTTATGTTTGATGTATATACTGTTATTAATACAATGTGTAATGTATATATGATTGTATCACAGTGTGACCTACATAAATAACGTTAACTAAGATTCCTCTGATACTGTGGTCTAAATCAAAATTATTTTACCAATAAAAACATAATTATTTAACTACATATTTTGTATCTTATCTGATTTTTTCTCTGGGTGCCAATTTAGTGATTCAGCAGAATTAAAATTAGGATTCCAGATCAGACAATGAAGGATATTTAAAGATGACCAAATAAAACGCAAAGGAACTAAACCAAGCAGGCTGTCATCTTGCGGTTTGCGAGTGGAATAATCAATTTTTATTTTCTTTAAAGTATTTATGGTTAGATAATCATCAATGACAAAGAAATACTAAAATTTATCGTTTATGACAACATTGTATAGGAATGACAAAACTCTACCGCTTCTGACTGATCCGTGAGGGAGGTGGCCAGTCAAGAGCCCTACTTTACGCTGCTACTGACTTAATAGTTAATTTAGTACTAGTAATTACAATAATCGAGTGGGTCCGAAGAGTTCATTTGTCACTTTTCATGTCATTTTAGCTATTTATCCCTTAGAAATGAGGTTTTATTCTTCGAAGGTTTTATAATGAGCCGACTTTTACGCCTCTCTCCCACGAGGATCAAGCTTAGCACATTTACTTCCTGTTGGTCGCCAGATTTTACTAAAGGCATAACCTTATGAAAACATGCATAATCACGCTTGAGACACTACTAAACTGGCTTTCGTTAGCTGTTAAAAATAGTTAACAGAGATTTCTACCGAACACTCACAAACTTCAAAATATACCAACATATCAGTTGAACTAATGTTTATTTTTTACAGACGAAGGGCAACTGAGTTTCTCTCCTATTTTTGAACGGTGTTACAAATTCCTTTTAATCACTGTATTTTATGACGCACAGACGCAGTCCATGCTCTAATTTATTCACTAACTTCTATTTATATATTATTTGTTTAAATAGAGTATTTCCTGGTGAAAAGCTAGTCGTCAGTATTCATCTGGGGAAGCCCGAATTACATGCAACTAGTCCATATTTAACGTGTCTGACTGATAATGGACGTGTGTTGACTTTTCAAGCCATTCAAAATTTCTTCTTCTTTTCATGATTTTGATAAAAACAAATATTTTTACTAATTTTATCAGAACTTCGGTTCATAGTCTTTTCGGAATTAGATAATTTAGCTCGTAGGAGTTGAAACTAGATATCTGCGATCGTCTTTGGATTTATTCACTTGATCAGTCTTCTACCGGCTTATCAGAGTTTGTTTTTATGCGCGCAGTTCTTCCTTGTATTATATATTTTGAATAAATAAACTATAATAACTAGGATGACTTCCTATCGTCCGGTTATTTGTCTCGTTAATCAATGACATTTAAAGTTTTCACTGTCTGGTAAGTAGTCCGCGTCAGTAGCGCGGATGGTATTTTATTTATCGCAATCCGGCAAGACTATCTAATCTAGACTTATTCTAAAAGCGATCGCGCTTGATCAGACTTACTAGCTATTGTTGTGCACAGCTTCAGGCAATGAAACTCCTTTTAAAGTTGTGTAATACCTTATTATAGGGTGATGTTAAGGGATAATGCTATATATGTGTAGTCTATACTATTAACGACCAGCTCTTTATTCAAGAGGATGTACAAAACAGTATATTTCTTAAGCTGGTCTCCCACGACGCTGCACAGGCGATGGCCTTTCATTTAGTTCTAGTATGTTAAATATTCTGTAGAGTCAGTTACACATGCACACGATGGTCTTGTGTAAACCAACCTACATGCGCTATTAAAGATTTTTTTCCGTCTAATATTACGGCAAAGAACGTAACTACTAAAAAACTATCTTTTTGATATATTTGGTTGGAAAAATAACGAACAATACTAAAGAAAACGAGGCTGCGAGGAAATAAAAGGAATAAAATGCGATTATTCATTCTTCTCCTGGAGATTGTTGTTTCAGTTCCGTATCATTTTGCTGCTGATCACTCAACTTGAATAATATTGAGATTGTATAATTATGACTAACACAACTTGGCTTGTTGTAAAAATGACCTCAGTGCAGTGCACAAAGCCTTGTTATTATATTGGTTTAGTTAAGTAAGTTTATCGAATTTCGTTATAGCATAAGGAGCAAAGAAAGTACTAGGGTCAGAAGGAGGGAACAGGCGAAGGGAACGGTATGGGGTCATTGAGGGAGGAGAAGAAAATTGAAAGTAAAATAGAAATCACTTCCCACCCAAATATGTACTCTCTGTACTCAAATCTTTCACGAAACCAGCGATACAATGGCTGTGTCTAAACAAGACTAGAGGATCAACTAAGATGCCAATTTAACTTGATATGGTTTGGTTCCATATTTAAGTTCAAGAGGACGGCCAATGTCATGTCTTTTTTTTAAGCTGCTGATTGAACTTATGGTTGAAGCATATCGTTGAATGGAGGCGAATTAATGGACTTTCATTACAGTTATAGTACGGCTACCCCAGATGTCATCCCCTCAGGGGTCCTACTGTGCTAGGCGGTAAACATCATTTGAACTCACCATTGAAGTCGCATATGTAATACTACAACCTTATACTTGTTATGATAATCTTTGATAAAGTAACTATATTTACAATAATTAATGATTTTTATGTTAGTTTTGTTTTTCTCTTAGTTTCTTTTTGATCAACAGACTTCTTTAGTTTAGGCGTAGTGTTTTCCCATTTTAAACCCACTGATCATTCCCTTGAGTACCATTTTCTTTTCCGGTAACTGTACGCGTAAATAAACATTTTTGCCACAACATGTATATTTCTCACGCGCTGATTAGTTCAGACCATGGTCTATAAGGTATGGACGATGATGCCATGATGACCATGGTCTACAAGGTATGGACGATGATGCCATGATGACCATGGTCTACAAGGTATGGACGATGATGCCATGATGACCATGGTCTACA
>JANTNT010171736.1:0-19403 GCA_024752375.1 Entacmaea quadricolor
AAACTACGCAAATCAAAATTAACCGTAGATCAGATCGGTGTAGCCTGCGTGCAGACCGAACGTGCCGCTAAGACTGTCTTTTAAAACGGTACTTTAAATCCGGTCTGCACACAAGCTAAATCTTTGTTACGCGGTGAATTTTAATTAAAATTCAACTTGATGATGTGAAAACTGTACGTTGTTTAGTTAGGCAAATCAAGATTCGTTTTCCGACGGAATTGCGAACGAAATCATGAACGGCTCGTCAACTCGTTCGAACGACTTCCGAAGTATAATGAGGCGATTTTGAGTCCCGTTCGAACGACTTTTGAGAACGGCTTCAACGTTAGCATAAACAACTTTCCAACTCGTTCGAACGGCTTTGTAGTTAATGAGAACGACTTTCCAACTCGTTCGAACGGATTTGTCGTTAATGAGAACGACTTTCCAACTCGTTCGAACGGCTTTGTAGTTAATGAGAACGGCTTGTCAACTCGTTTGAACGACTTTTTGACCCGTTCGAACGGCTTTTAAGGTCGTTCGAACGGGTACCGAACGGCTTCTGCCAAAAAATGGAAAGTCATTATTATACGTTTTCCCATGCAGGGTCACAATTAGTGTCAAAGCAAAAACTATAAATGAATATAGGTACTTACGGTTGTACAAGATGATGACATGCAAGCAGGTCATTAACTGGCGCTTGTACTCATGGATCCTCTTAACTTGAATGTCAAAAATAGAATTGACATTGACATCAATTTTGAACTCAGTCTTAATGTAGGCAGCTAGACGAATCTTGTTTTCCTGTTTTTAGGAATAAAACATGTGTTACTGCTAAGGTTATCCATGGCTGTATTTAGATACTGTTTGAAAATTTGATTTAAAGCAAATTCACACACAGTTGTCAGTATTATTTTAAAAAACTTACAACTGTCACATACAATCTGCATAACTATTTCATATGCTCACAAAAAATAGCAAATTGTTATGAGGATCACATCATTATTTATCAAGAAAAGCCAGATAAGATGGTCCTGATACCTAGTCAAATAGGCATTTTGAAATATTGATTTTTATGGAGGGTGAAAACTTGAGAACCTGGGGAAAAACCCTTGGGAAAACCAAAAAAAAAACAACAAACAACTTAGATCACATGACTCCTCCCAAGCTCAGAAATTGAACCCTGGACCTGAGCAGAAAGCAACTTGTTAATTGCACATGCCAACCATCCTTCTCATGTTCACAACACAAAATTGCTTCATGTAAATCAACCTTACAACTTGCTTACAACAACTTTGTATGATACAAAAGAGTTGTAGCACTTCACCTGTTTAGCTCTCATGAAGGCATGCAAGAAGCTCTTATCATTGACAAATGTGGCCAACTTCTTGAGTTCAAATAAGTCAACAATCCATCCTTCACCAATTTTCTGCAATAAAAAAGGTAGATTTTTAAGAGTATTCCACATATTGTTCAGTGTTGAAATACAACCAACTCATTACACTTCAAATACCTCACATATAAGATCAGACAGACCAGGATTGCACATCAGAAGCCAACGACGAGGAGTAACACCATTAGTCTTATTCTGGAATTTTTCAGGGCTTAGCTCATAGAAATCCTTGAACCTGTATTGCATTATGAATGATAATATAATTTTCAAAAACCTAAATAGGATGTATTGGGCTACCTGTGGTTAAAAGTTCCACAGGTAGCCCAACAATCTGGGACCAGAAATGGATATTGAGAAGTGCACTTACATGCCATCCTTTAGTAGCTGAGAATGAAGAGCTGCTACACCATTAACTGCATGTGAACCAACAATACATAAAAATGCCATGTTGATCTTCTTCTCATGACCTTCTTCTACTAAAGACATTCTCCTCATGCGATCAATATCACCTGGCCATCTTTTAGTTACTACCTAACAAAAGAATATTAGATTAATTAAATTTAGATTTAGCCACTGACACAATGGATTAGTCAGCCAAGAAGAGGACCTTCACAAGCCACATAAAATGTCAGGATTTGCCCAGTTCCAGTTTCACATTAGTCCTTTTTCGAATTTGTTAAAGACCACTGTAATCCTTGATACAGACACATATACACAGGGTTAGCCTCATTTTTGTGTAGATTATTGTTATATTTCAGGAAGACCTGTGGAATTTTAAAGTGGTTCTATTGAAAAGGTTGTGCATTCTTTACTTCACTGTTGCTATTTTGTGAATATTTTGATGTAAAAACAAAGCTAACCCTGTATATATGCGTCTGTAATCAAGGCAGCAGTCTTCATTGAATTCAAAAAGGAACTGTTAGATTTTTTCTGTGTAAAGACATTGAGGCCCCATCCACACATATCTAGATATTTTTGAATCTGTAACTGTTGCTATTTGTGAATATTTTTATGTAAAAACAAAGCTAACCCTGTATATATGAGTCTGTAATCAAGGCAGCAGTATCATCGAATTCAAAAAGGAACTGTTAGATTTTTTCTGTGTAGAGACATTGAGGCCCTGTCCACATGTATCCAGATATTTTTGAATCCGCAAATTTTTCTTTCTGGATACGAAAATTTCCATGTCAACACGTTATGTGATGACAGCATATTCAAATTGAATTCGCCCGTCCACATGTATTTGGATTCACTCCGGATTCACTCTAGTACCCAGGACAACTCTGTAAATATTGGTTACTGAGCATGTGCCGTGGCATTTAGCAGCCTTGGGAATTCAATGTTTCTCTTTTGTGACATCATCGTATCAGAAAATATCCGGACTCGACTGTCCACACGTATCTGAAATGTTATCACATTCAAAAATTTCCACTCTGGAGAGCAGATTCAAAAATTTCCAGATTTGCTTGCAAATTCACCAGATGCTTATGGACAATAGCAGTATCCGGAACGAAAAAGTTGCGGATTCAAAAATATCCGGATGCATGTGGACGGGGCCTGAGAGAGAGACAGAGAGATTGCAATGCTGCCAAAACTTACTGTATTTCCTCACGTATAAGGTGCACCATTTTCGATCTGTCAGAATTAAAAATGTTCAAAAAATCCTCCCAAAGTTAGGGGTGCGCCTTATAAGTGAGTTTTTCAAAAACAATTTTGGAAAAACTTGTGATCTCTACTAAAAGTAACAAAAAACAATGCCGTATTTACTCGAGTACAAACTGATTTCGCACATAATTTGACTCCATTTTTTGGCCTTCAAATCTTGCATTTTTTGTATCACTCATTTATAAGTTATAGATAGGCTTCTAAAGTTAAAATTCTAGGATATTTCAAAGGAAATTCTTTTGATTTGTGATCGTAAACATCGTAAATGGATCGGAAAGTTTTCAAATAACGTGTCTCTGTTAGGGACTGGTAACAAGTCAAACCACGTGTTTGAGGTGTTAAAATAAAATGGCGTCGGGTCTCGATTGTAAACACATGCCGATTCTGCTTCTTCACTTCAAAATGTGAAGTCTACAGTAGAGTTATTGGTGAAAGAATTCTAGAAGGCTAAATAAGAAGTATTTTCATTTTAATAAGATGTTGAAAGACACCGCTATCGTCTTCTAATGACTATTTTAAGACACTTAAAAGTGTCTAAAGTGTTCGTAGTTCTAGCTTGCTTGTTTCAAAAATGGCATTTTGCCTCTTCAGTAATAGATACCCCAAAAAATTCTTGATGAGGAAAAGGTGAAGTTTTAGGTGCGCCTTATAAGTGAGTTTTTGGTTTCAACTTTCGCAGCTCAAGTAGTTGTTCAAGAACTTGCCTAAGTTGGGGGTGCGCCTTATAAGCGAGGTGCGCCTTATACATGAGGAAATACGGTATGTATGATTACTACAAAAATCACCAAACTGTGGAAAAGGACCAAATTTTTGTAAGGTGATCACTCCCTTTTGTCAATAAATTCCTGAAATACTTTGTTGATTGTTATGTAGTTTTCAATTGTTGTACATGTGCAAATATATACAATATTTTATGACGCCCTGTTTGTATCACTATTTGCATTAGATATCTAACATAAGCAGAAACTATTACCTGCAAATGAAGTCCATTTATCTCATAGATAATGTTTAAATGTCTAGGTAGAATGTACTCTAGCATGCTACAAGGCCATCTCTCTAAAGCTTCTGGTAGTAGAGTGTGATTTGTGTAAGCAAATGTATCAACACAGATCTTCCATGCCTGTGGTAAATATCAAGAAATATTTTAACAAACCAAAATACCTTGTTAGAGCAGATTTCGTATGACTGTGAAAAAAGTATGTCCTGAACGTGCCGTGCCGTGACCGTGCCGTGAATACCACATTTTGATTGGGTTTCGCAAATGTTTCTTCTGTGAGCAAATGTCAACACGGCCATGTACCGTGCCGTGCCGTGCCGTGATACAGTGACGTGTGAAAGCAATGTGATTGGATGAGAATTGACGCGCGCACCTTGCGATTGGCTTGCAAAAGAAGCCGTTTGAGTGTTCGATGACGTGACACGTTGACTTGAAATGTTTTGCCTTGTATGATTGGAGGAATCCGTGCCGTGACTGTGTCGCGTGCCGTGTTTTTTCACAGTAATACGAAATCTGCTCTAATACAGCAGTGGACGTTAGTTTATAACAACCATACAATACACGAACATTGAACATTAAAGTTTGACAGTGGGAAATTGAATTAAGCAGTTTTTGTACAAGTTATGAAACTTATTGTACAGTGACTCTTAAATGGCTTCTGTATTCAAGCACTGTGATTTGAAAGCATCTGTTTTCTTGCTTTCTGATTGGTTTAGAGTGAAGCCATTTAAGTGTAACAGTAACATTTCCCACACACGTGAAAATTGCTCTTAATACTAATTACTGACCTTTTCCCAAGACAGCCCTTCTATATCTAGAAATATTCTCATCAACTCAGGAATAGCTAGTGAAGGATGAGTGTCATTCAACTGGATAGCCACCTGGATAAAGATATTCAAACATAAAATCCTTTTAGTTACCACTTTTTCAAAGAGACACTTTTACTAAGTAAGAACCAATGTTTGAGCATTGCAAAAGAGAGCTGTCAATCATGTGAAAAAAAGAAACAACAATAATATTGAGTTTATTATTCCAATCATATGATTTACAACTATCTGTACCATGCAATGCACAAACCTCGACTCAGGCTTTGTAAACAGTGCATTGTTTCAAAACAAACTGTAGTAAAATCATGATTCATTATTGATCAACAGATTACAAGAAATGGTTAACCCACTTTCACAAAAGAATTCTCTTTTAATTTGACTGAGGTTGTGCTGAACACCTGAAGGCCAATTTAAACTGTATAACTAATTGATTTACATGCCATTATGACAACTCCCAAAAACTTGCTTATTACTGTTGTGGACAACAAGAAAAGAAATCAAAACATCTCTAAAAAGCACAACAAAATAAGTCACATTGTAACCAGATTGTATGCAAAAGTTGTAAGTCAAAAATGTAGTGTGTAAATTTGGCCTTCAGAAATATCCTTCTTACTCCATTGGGTCTTGGCATTTGATTCCTGGTGTAATTAATTATTTAGCAGCCTTCTTTGATTCTAAGTATTTAGATATGGTGGGTTTTTGCTCTATAGCTTCTGATTCTGGCCTTATTTTGTTAAATACATACATCTAACAAGAAACACTTTACCAACCTTTTCAGGGAAATTAGAGAAGTCACACCTAGTAGCAGCTCTGTTGCCATACTTGGAAGACTTGTAACGTCTTACAATGTCCTGCAATGTGGCTGACACCATGAAGTACTCCTGTTTGAGCCGCAACTCCTTTCCTTCAAAGAACTAATTAAAAGTGAAACGAAGTGGTTAATAATCCAATGAATAGGCCTTTCCTATATTCACTTGAGCAACTTTTTTCATAGATTTACTGCATGTATCAAGCTCTGACTCAACTTGAAACTCAAGCTAATTCAGGAAAGGTCCATCGTTGCACACAATTTGATCTAAAAGATCAGTTCATTTTAGCTCCTTGACCCTCCCTTTACATGTAGATCTGACCAAGTGTGTCTTGGTCAGTTAGTACGCCACCTGCTAGGCAGGGGGTCTGAGTTCAATCCTCCTCAACCTCATACACTTTAATCCATGTAACATAAGTTTTAAATTCCCTTAAAACAGAGTACTGATGGAGAGAGGGGGGTAAAGTGCACACCATCATCTTCCAGAGATACCAGCCTTGTAGCTGAAGAACTACTGAAGTTAAATAAAATTACTTTGCCTTTTTTCACCGTGATATTAGATTCTTAAATGTACTCACATTGTCATTTGGGTATAACACTCTAGAGATGTTCTCTGCATAGTTTCTATCACACACAGCCTTGATATAATCACCATCATTGACTAAATGTAAACAAATCAAACATATAATTAACCCTTAATTCCCCATGGGGGTACCCTGCTTACAAGATGCCAAAATCCCAAGACTTCTAAGCATGCAGAGGGCTATATAACAATATCTGCTTGCCAATGGTCAACTGTAAGTCCAAAATTAAAATTTGGTAGGTGAAAACAGTGATGAACTGCTAAATCAGATAATAAAATAGCAGGCAAAAGTTCCTTGAACCTGCAAAAATTAAAACTGTGGCAGGCCAATTTTTTTCCTATTTTGAGCCCTGGTGCATAAGCCATATGGCTCACTTGGGAATTTGAGCCAGTTACAGGCATGACCAATATAACTCACTTGGGAGCATAAAGGGTTAATGTACTGGTAACCATTAAAGTTAACAATTTTGCATAATTAATTTGTCACACTTCTTTAGAACTTTAAACTGTTGACATTTCAACATTAACCTAACGTCATTATCAAGTCAAGTGAAAATGAAAATTATAAATCTATAAACATACACCTACTTGCAGAAAGGTTGTCATAGAAGAATTGAAAAATACACTGTAGTACATTAATAAATTAGCAAATTTACAAATTAGAAATAAATTATCCATGACGTCAGACTCGCTGGTGACCGAATCACGGAAAAGAAAGAAACGCATGGCGACACTCGAAATTCTAGTTTTAAGTAATATCTTTTGGATATCACATTATTTCTATTATTGCAGCATCAAAGATAACCACGATGTGAAAAATTTCCTTGACAATCATCATTAGTAATTTGTCCAAATAAATCATATATATATGGACGAGGCTCAAGACAGCATCAAAAAGCTGTATCACTTTTACGAATAAAATGTTTGGCCTGGTTATAGCTTCTATGCCGGCCGTAGGTCAAACGCCGAATCTTAATCATAATGATAATAATGAGAGGAAACAAGAGATTGGAGTAATTTGCATAGGATTTGGCTGATGTGAGGTTCAACGTTTGAAACGGGCCTTGCTCACTTACTTTGTTTAGGTAATATGTGTCATCAAACAATGAATCTCTGAATGAGTCTAGCTGCAAAGCGAAGGAACAAGCAAAACAGAGCTGATCTGGCAGCTAAAACAGCTGCATGAGCTTAAAATGGGAGCTTAATTCCTCAGTAAGAAAACTTTAATATTGGATGAAGTGAAGTAGCAAATGCTACGTTGTTGTAATATGCCTAAATCGTACTAAAAGTGATCAAAAATGAATTAAATATTTGCGTTGCTATTTGTTTGCTTTTGTTTATTTGATCTGCTTGTGCATAAAATTGTCGTTCTCGCTAACTAAATTGATGTAAGCATGATAAAAAGTAAAGATATTACTTAAAACCAGAATTTCGAGCGTTCTTTCTATTCCATCATTCGATCACCAGTGAGTCTGACGTCATGGAATTTATTCTTAATGTGTAAATTTGCTAATTTACTTAAGGCTGGTTCACACTGTGACATAAGCATAAGCATAAGTATAAGCGTACGAATTTCTAGTGTGAACTGGGAAAAAATTAGAAAACATAAGGATAAGGAAAATGGAAAATTTTCCATTTTCTTATGCTTATGTCTAATGCTTATGTCGTGAAATTCCTCATGTGAACCGGGCATAAATAACAGCACAGCAGCAAAGTACAAACGCTTATGCTTATGCTTATGTCACAGTGTGAACCAGCCTTAAACGAAGTACTAAAGTGTATTTTTCAATTCTTCTATGACAACCTTTCTGCGAGTAGGTGTATATACATTGTAAAAAGACTAATTAAGAACAAAAGAAAATAAAAACAATAAAATAGAATACCAATTAAGTAAGAGTTATGCTTCATATAATAAGAAGGCTAATTATAAGAACAAAAGTTTTGCTGGAATAGAGTCACTTTGCACATTTAAAGATGGTTTCAATTTTCTATTAAAAAACATTTCATAAATCAAACAACTAAATTTATTGTCACACTTCTTTAGAACTATATATAATTTTATACAATTTTATTGTTATTTTTCTTTTCTTTTGTTCTTATAATTAGTCTTCTTATTATAAGAAGCATAACTCTTACTTAATTGAAATTCTATTTTATTGTTTTTATTTTCTTTTGTTCTTATTAGTCTTTTTACAATGTATATATACAGATTTATAATTTTCATTTTCACTTGATTTGATAGTGATGTTTAAGGTTAACGTTGAAACATCAACAGTTTAAAGTTCTAAAGAAGTGTGACAATAAATATAGTTGCTTGATTTACGAAATGCATATTAATTAATTCTATGATAAACCATGTTCATTTTTGTTGTTGTAACAAATCAATTTATTCTCTCAGCTGGTAGAGCATCTCCCTCTTGTGCAGGGTCAAATCTTAATGGTCAGAGTAACACTCAGTTTTAAAATAACTGAGTTGAAGATGTTCCTTTTTTTAAACATCTGCTAATGGTTAGACCCACACTATTGCTTGTATGATCACCTTGCTCTAACAATAAGGATGTTAAAGATAGAGGGTTACAAGTTTATCAGACAATGCTCATTATAATTTGCCAAGTGTTAGGCCCTGTTAAACAAGAACACAAGTCAACGCAAGTCAACTTGCAGTGACTTGCGGTAGCTTGCAATTAACCATTCAAACAAGAATGCAAGTCGTCCTAAGTTGTTTCAAAAAGTCTAACGTAATAGCTCGTACCCAGTCTTTGCCTCGCGAGGTAACCAAAATTTTTACTGAAACTACAATATGCGTGCGCGAGCACAAAATGGTTGCTATGACGACTAGCTTGCGATCGACCGTTCAAACGAGATGCAAGTTGACTCAACTTGCGAAGAAATTTGAGCATGTTCAAACTCACCGCAAGCTGCCGCAAGTCACCGCAAGCTGGCGTTCAAATGAGACGCAAGTCCAAACTCGCGGTGACTTGCGTTCTCGTTTGAATGGGGCTTTACCCTTATTAAAGAAAGTTGTTATTTTTATTTTCATTTTCAAGTAAATCTTTTTAAGGAGGGAGTATACAGTTATTAGAGTAGTGCACTAAAAACCACAGGCAATCCAATCAGATACAACATACAGATATTGCAGTAATGCATTTGAAACCTTTTCAACAAGTCAACTTACAATAAGATAGATCAAAATCCTTGGAAGACTTTGCTGACCATAGCCTCATGGTATTACAAGTATTGTTACCATATCCAGGGATTGGCTGGTCATACGGCATGGCATACATTATTTGAGAGTGCTGCCACTTTGGTTTACCATCTTTGTCATGCTCTAACTTGCCATAAAACTGGATGGGGATCATGTATTCTGGACGTGCCTTTTCCCACGGATTACCAAACTTTAACCAGTCATCTGGAAGTTCAATCTATAATGAAATGATCATCAACAACATAAGTTTACTAGATTAACCTAATTGAAAGGAAATATAATTTTTTAAGGAAATAATTAAAAGTGTAATTTTGATCTGGAAAAATTGGTGCAAATTCTCAGTAAAAGCAATGCCCAATAGCTAATGAAAAGTTGATAAATGCATTAAAACAGACCTTTTTACCTTCGTATGTAAATTGCCCATTTCAAACCATGTGATGTAAACATGGTGTCCTCTGGGGAATTGTTTCTTTCAATTTTTTTTCAGAAAGATAAAGGAACAATTCCCCTGAGAACACCATGTTTACATCTTGAGGTTTGAAATGGGCAATTTACATACGAAGGTAAAGAGGTCTATTCTAAACTGTATCTACAGAGTATATCCCAAAACCAAACAAAACCAAATATGTATTGTCCCACTGTATTTTTTGTACAAATTAGTACTAACTAACATAACACTCTTTCTCTCTATCTCTTCTATAACCATTTCAAATATATTGCTCACGTAAAAACATCACATGTACAAATAGTTAGCACATGCTTGTAACATATTCCATAGTGACCCTGAAGATGGACAATTTGTCCGAAAGCTTGGTCTTTTTGTTAATATAAAAACGTAGAAGAAACAATCTATATCTAGCATGAAACCTACGTACCAAGAAACGATAAATATGTCTTTGTTTGGTTCGTAACTAAGTGAATTCAACAACTAAGACTAAGACCTTGAGGACAAATTGACTATGAGTCAATAGTCCATGAGGTTATAGTCCAAAAGGGCTATTTGAATCATAGTCCACAAGGTCTAATTGTTTTAGTATAAACCAACTAATTGGTCAAATAAATTGATATAAACAATTTTAAATCAGTTCAAATCATTTATTTCTCTCACAAACTGGCACTTTTCGCTACTAGTAGGCTATCACAAATTAGTCCTCTAGTAGAGTAGCCAATCAGAATGCAGGATCGGTGATAGACCATGTATACTACCATTAGACCCTAATTAGTAAGTGTTTCACAGATGTATGGCATTCAGTATTTATTTTTTGTCAATAATACCAACACTAATTTAAACAATAGACTTTTTTATTTTTATGACATCATAAAATAGACAAAAACTTTATATTGATTAACTATGGATTAACTATGGATCAAATTATTCATCAACAATTATTGTTATTATTATTATTTCAAGAATGTCGTAAATGTACCTGATTTCCTTTGTTGTCAATTGCCTGTTTAAAGATCCCATAGTCATATCTTATACCATATCCATACGCAGGATAACCCAGTGTTGCCATGGAATCAAGGAAACAAGCAGCTAGTCTACCCAGTCCACCATTACCCAAACCTGCATCTTCTTCTACGTCCTCCAGCTCCTCCATCTCTAGCCCCATCTATTAGAAAATTATTAACAAACTATTAGAGGTGTATAGCTTCATCATACTCTCCTTGCATACCGAGACTACAACTATTATCATTACCTGATAAAGAGCTTCATCACACTCTCCTTGTATACCAAGATTTATCATGGTATTGCTTAAGGCCCTACCCATGTAGTATTCCAAAGACAGATAATATACACGCTGTTGATTAAAGAACATTAAAGCAACTGGTTACTTAACAAGTTATTAACTTTTATAATAACTTGTTGCCAACAATCAGGAATAATTAATGAGTGGTTTCAAGTCTTAACAATCTTGGCTATGCCTCAAGTATTTAAACTTCATATTTTTTAAACACTGCCTTTTGTTATAAACGTCTAATTAAAGTAATCTAGAGAACAATCCAAGTGGAAAATCTGAGTGTTAACATGCAAGGATTTATATACCTTTGATATATAATGTAAATAGCTATGTCAATATATAAATATGTCAATAAGTAAATTTAAAAGTTTAAAAATGACACAATGGATATAAACAGAGAACTAGTTATTGTAATTCAAAGTGATGAAACCAACAAACTGAGCTAGTCAGTCATGCATACCAAATCTAACACTTGAGTCTGGTTAATTTACATGGTACAACTTTTCCCTAACTATCATACGCAATCTACTAAAGCCATGACTTATGATTGTCTCAAGGTTTAAAAACATGTTTCAAAATGCTATGTACAACTTTTTTCATTTTGTACACAACATTGGTGTAGGTTTTAGGGTGTTGTGAGCATGCCATCAGCAGACTGCAGATGACAGTTGTAGGGAAAAGTTGTACCATGTAAATTGGCCTTTAGAAGGCAAGCATATACTAGTAAAGATGTACCTGTATTAAAGACGGCTCTTTTTGCATCTCTAAGAACTAATTCACATATCAGATGTTTTATAAATGTTTAATGTACAATTTTGTACATTTAGATAGTTGTTGTACAAGTTCAAAACAAAAAACAGTACAACTATCCATTTTTTTACTCCAAAAAATTCACAGTTGACCTATTAAACTAGACAGATAATAAATATTGACATAAATTCTACCAGCATTTGACAGCTAAGTGCATACTGATATGGAGAAATTATCTTTACAAAAATGTCTAAATTTTTGATTAAAAAAGTTTGGTAGACACATCAAACATTTTTCTATAAAATAAACTGGAACATATATTCATATTAAATAAAATGGCGATATCCTATTGGCCTAGTGACCCGTTATCAGATGTGAACAATAAATAAATCATCAAATATGATAAACGTCTGAAAATTAGATAGATAAATTATGTACAATAATCTTTTTCAGATCTATTTTATTGTAATATGTTTTTAGTTGTAATAAACATCTCTACTAACTTTGTAATCTCAAAACAAAGATCCCAATAGCAAAATAAATAAAATCCTTCCCTAAGACAACCCATTGCCAAGTCCTGGTTAAATTTTAATATGAATATTAATATATGATTTTTAATCCGTTTTTGACTGAAAAAAAAATACATATTTTTAAAATAGAATATATTTTTATTACTTAGTGGTTTCACTTAAGGTATCAGACGTGAATTTTTGCACGTCCTGAAGTGAAATATCACTTTTGTCAATCCTTGTCAGAACAAAATACACAATTGGGAAGATCTTTTGCAAAAATAAATAAATATTGAAATGGTGGTTCCATATCCTCCCTTCTCTTTGAGAGTAACAGAGAAAGAGAATTACTTAATTGTTTTTTAAAAATCGGAAGCAATAAACAGAACATTAGGCAGAACTTACAGCTTCAAGATTATTTTTATGTCCCGGGTCAAAGCGAAACCTTTTGCAAAGTACTGAAGCTTGGGCTGTACTCGCCTTCAGTTTAACATCATCTGTCTACCCCTAGCAAACGTAAAATGAAGTGTTTCCATAAATTGACAGAGTTGGTTTTACCTTTGGGTCCTTCTCGTAGTAGGTTTGTTGAGTTCTTATCCATTTTCCAACCAGATGGTCCTTGACAGTATGAGCTAAAGCAAGGTAGTAGTCCCTTCTGGTTGCCACGTTTCGATCCTTAACTAGCGAGTAATGCAGGTGGCGATTGAAGGATTCTTTCAGGTCATTTACTCCCTCGATCACCGGCAGCTTTCTCATAGAGATCTGCCGTCTCTTCTCTGCATCCGTTTGTGGTCTTTCAGCCATTTTTGGACTGCAAAGTTGATGTAAAAACTGCAGCGCTGTGGAAGCTTCTTTTCGAGTGAAGGGATTTCTAGGTACCAGGCTTCTACCGTGTTTTGTCAATAAAGGAGGGATCGGGAGGGAGGGCCTAAATATTCATTTTATCAGTGTTTCCGTTTCCTCCGGTTTCAAATGTCGAACTTTTCATGTACTGAATATAATTAGAACAAAAAAGACCGCCTCCAGGGTAATGTGTTCAACTGGCAACGGTTATCCTGGCTTGGCCATGTTGTCCACATGGCTCTAACTCACCTACCCCATAGACTTCTTTTTTGGAACCCACCAGGAAATAGATGAGGAAGACAGCAGATGAGATGGAGAGGCATAGTGGTAAGGGATCTAAAGGAGACATCAGTCACCTTCGAGGAGGCACTGATCCTGGGAGCACTGATGGCAGCAACTGACAGAGCGGCGTGGGGAAAACTTGTGGCAAGTTCAGGAATGGGGGGCTCTGAAATTTCATTATTACTATGCCAAATTTGGATTTAAATTTCCATAGCACCATTGATGGTTCCGAAACCCCATATTTACTGTTGCTATGTCCCACACGCCAAAAAATTTACCCAAAAAGTGCACAATTAAATATCTAATCTCAAAAAGTTGTGCACGTCTAGCTTGCATTTTTAGAATTCTAAATAACTATGAGAATCAAATCCAAGTATTATTAAAAACCCTGGTGAAAATAAGCAGTTTGTAATATCGCGAAGGTCATGGGTTCAAATCCTGTTGAAGTCTCAGAATTTTTTCTGAGCTTTCTACAAAAGTAACAGTATATGTTACTTACTTAACTGCGAAGATCATTTCAGTTCATTCAATTTAAGGGGGCTGGTTCAATTGGAAAATGCTATGGATTTTGTAGACCCACCTAAAATTGGGCCATAATATATTTTTGTCAATCCCCTCCCCTCCCCCCCTCATTCCTGTCTATCACATTAAAAAATGTACCCCATTCTTCATTAACTGCTTAAATTCTTTTGGGCTTCTTATAGCTGGTAGTGCAAAAACATTCTGACCCACCCCCTGGAACAAATACCTTTTCTATAATATAATAATAATCATAATAATATATAATATTAAAATTCATAATCCCCCTATCCAGGACTGCTCTAGGTGCAGTTATGATTGGAATTAGCACGAAAAGGCAAACTGAAACAAATGTGTTTTCAGTGCAGTTTAACACTGCATGAAAAGAGTCGTATAAGGGTGTAGAAGGATTCCTTATTCACTATGTATAATGGTTGAATAAGGTTGTATAAGGAGTATGGCATATCCTGGTCGTATCAGGATCCGTATACTATGTGTTTCATTATACAATGTATAAGAGATCATTATATTGTGTATAAGGGATACGTATACAATGTATATGTCAGATAAAAATACTTTTCAGTGTGCTTCTTTGGCAGTTTTGCCGCAAAAATACTTTGATGTTTTAATTTATAGTAAAGAAGAAGCGACTTATTAATGAAATTGATTAAAAAACTTAGCGATAATATTTTACGATAAAACTAAGTAAAATTAAAAAAAAAAAAGACGACGTTTCGACGTTAACCTAACATCAAGTCAAGTGAAAATGAAAATTATAAATCTATATATGTATATATTGTAAAAAGACTAAGAACAAAAGAAAATAAAAACAATAAAATAGAATATCAATTAAGTAAGAGTTATGCTTCTTATAATAAGAAGGCTAATTATAAGAACAAATGAAAAGAAAAATAACCAGTCGTTCTTCCAAATTACACATAAAAGTATTTGCCATTAATGGACCAAGGGGAGACCTCATAGCAACACCGTCTATTTGCTCATTTTTCTGCTCATTTTTCTGTGATGTTTTCAAAAGTGTGAAATTCTTGAAGCAAGGGCGCATTGTTTTACTCACAATCAAAACTAAAAGCATGTTTATGTTCAAAAATTTATTTTTGAAATTATTTTTCCATTAGAGAAGAGAAAATGAAACTTCACAAAAACAAAAAAATCCGAAACTATTCGACAATTCACAATATAGAAGACAGAAAACAAGTCCGAAAAATTTACTCGTTTCAGACATTACTGAGTCCTCATTATTACTTGGATTAAGTACTGCTTTTTTACAGTGATGATCAAGATAACCAAGACGAAGAAACCGATTCTAAAGCCAGTAATCCGACCAGGAAAATATAACTATATTTTGATCGAGTGCCTAAATTCCGGTCACTAGAAATTGTAAATGCGAGTAATAGAAACTATTTTACAGGAGAAAAACGCATGTATTTTTTATAAACAGCACAAATATTCGTTCGATAATCTATAAGTACTGTACTTTTTAGATTAATAAAACAAAGATTATAAATGATACTATACTAGCTATTTGTCGTTTTTCTTTGGTATTGCTGGATAAACTAAGAAGGGAAAGAGGGAAGACTACTAGTTGTTTTGAAATTAATCCTGATACGGAGAAATATAAGAACTCATACAACCATGATACAACCTTATACGATCAGTAAACCACTAGTAGGATAGTTTAAGGGCCCTTATACAACCTATTTCATGCGGTGGTTTAAATGACGATAAGGACAATATAGTACGTATAGACAAAGGCAGAGAGTTCCACAGTTCAGGAGCAGACAAAGCAAAACAGCTTGCACCATAAGATTTAACACGATATCCAGCTTTCTTCAATAGTAGTTCTTTAAAGGAACGAAGAGGTCTTGGAGAGTTATATATGGGGATTAAATCAGCAAGATAGGAAGGAGCTTGGCCATACAGAGACTTGAAAGTAAGAAGAAGTATCTTAAATTGAATTCGTTCAGCAACAGGTAGCCAATGAAGATGCATTAGAAGTGGAGTAATGTGGTCAGTCCTTTAGCAACAGAAAATCACTTTGCAGCAAATTTCTCATAATTTCAATTTATTGTCTTTTTGACGTCGATGGAGGCACCAAACAGGGCTGCTAATCATTCTGACATCAACTGTCCATCCTTGACACACACACAGCCACAACCTGTAGGACAGACATCCATGCTCTCAAACCACTTTATCACATGGTTAGTGTGTCCACCGTGACCACAAGATATACACACATTACTGGCACCTAAAAGGTGAGATGTAAAGACCCTGTTAACTTATTTTTCAGAGCCTAGCAACAGGTTCAACATGTGGGGTGCAGTGGGGTTAATTCTTAATAGTTCTAAGTACAGATAGAAAATTGTAGGGGTGAGTGGCCATCCCCCATCCCCTCCCCTTGCTATAGTCCTGTGTTTCATGAGGTGTTGCACCAAATAACCTTAGTTCTATAAAATTTTTGGTGTTTTTGTCAAGAGAAGTTCACCCCCCCCCCCCAATGGAACCTTTTAAAATTATTTTTCCATTATTTTACAGGAATAACAATGGATGAATTTATGTGCTCTTAGTAAATGTTGGCCCCTTTAAAAAATTCCAAATCGCCCTTGCTATAATATATGGTGCATTTTTGCAATACTTAAAAAAATTAAAGGATTGAGTTTATTCACGTGACCCCGGCACGTGTCCAGCGTATTTAGACGCCTTCTGAAGAAAATATATTATGAACACTCCGACTTTTCCCTCCAAACTCGCCCAGCCTCAAACCGTTCTGATTCTCCGCGCATTTGGGACATCTTAAAAACCAGCTCGCTCGAAGGAAAGAAACATTTAACAGACTAGACGAAAGAATCTACAAATTGGCGAACACGAATTCCCGAATTTCAATCAAATTTAAATTTCAAATTTAGACGTTACGGAGAGAAAATTCGCGGGAATTTAAGTATATCTCGGAAATGTGAATCACAGCCTCTCACCGCTACTACGCCAACCGCGCTTTCCGCCACTTCTTACCTCTGACTGCCACGTGACATATAGAGCACTGGAGACCAAACTTCTTACACATGCTACAATGCGCGCCATTGATCTTTTGTCGACAGTTGTGACATCGTGTACTGACCTCTATCATAAAGTAAGACGGTATGATTACTTGAGCAGCTTTTGTAAGAGTACCGTTACGGTACCGTGACTCTTAAATGGCTTCCGTATTATAGCATTGTGATTGGATGGTGTCTGTTTTCCTCGCTTTCTGATTGGTTCAGTCACGGTACCGTACATTTCCCGCTCATAAGGCCCGTTTACACGGTAACTTTTCCGTACAGCTGTCGCATGCAATCTTACCTATGCCTTGCCGCGGTTCTTGAGGTTTACTTAAAAATTTCAAGATTTCTACTCTCTTGTCAAGCATGTTCCATCGATAGAGTACATCAGCATATAGTCTTTTGAAGTGATCGTGCAGCGAAACTTTACTTGATTTGGTCAATCTAAAAATCATTGTAAAATTAGTCATATTAATGATTGTTAACAACAATACAACGACATCAAGACAACGACATCAAGAACAACGACATCAAGACAACGACATCAAGAACAACCACAACAAGAACAACCACGACAACGACAATAACGACATCAAGAACAACGACAATAACGACATCAAGAACAACCACAACGACCACAACGACAATGTAAAACGACATCAACGGTAAAGACAACGACAACGAAAACAACGACGACAATCACAACCACAACCACCATAACGACAACGACATCAAGACAACAACGACAAAACCGATTTTGTCTTGAGCTAAAAAAATCTCGTGCATAAATACCTTCCCTGATGACGTCACAGGGAATGTATTGGGCGATAGACACATCACGAATTTCACGATTACAGTCTGTGCGCATGCTCACAATCAGAAAAAGTGGGCACCAAGTGTTGTTTATGCCGCCATATTGGATTTTTTCATCTAATATTTCATTTAATATTCTTAAATATTAATATTTAAAAATACCAGACGAAAAAAAATCCAAAAAGGCGGGGTAACCCACAACCGTCTGAACAAACACTGTGATTGGATGAAGAAACAAAGGAATAATGGAGCAAGACAATAGAATCAGCCATGTATAACAAGGGTAATGTTTTATCATGTCTTTGTTTTGCATGGATCATTTTGTCTTGCTCTATTATTCTTTTGTTTCTTCATCCAATCACAGTGTTTGTTCAGACGGTGGTGGACGACTCAAAAGGCGACATAAACAACACTTGGTGCCCACTTTTTCTGAAATTCGTGATACTATCGTCTATTCAATCAAAAACGCTCGATGTAAGGGTGCCTATGGCCGACAGCAAACTCATTGCCTTGGTCACTTGATTATCTATGTAGATTAATTCATGTATTGCCCCTGTAGTCTAATGGATATGACGTCGGCCTCCTAAGCCGAAGGTTGCGGGTTCGAGTCCCGTCGGGGGTGAATGTTTATTTTTTAGGTTTTAGGAAATGTGGATTTTTCTTTTCATTATTATTGCTAGATAGACTTGCAAAATCTGAAAGTCTGCAGTTTGGATTTTTCTGCATAGCTAAAGCTAAATAGAACGAAATCCTATGCTTCCTATTGCTTTCTATTGTTTTTCACACAAAGTGGTCCATGCTTATATTGAATTCTAGAAAGATAGTTATATATCCGTACTGCATACTCATTATTACGTCACGGTAATTAGGTTATGGGTGAGATCCGCGTTGTGTTATAAGGTAAACAGCGAAGGGAGAGAACACGAAGATCTTTGCCCCCGACCCTCCGAAAGACGTTGTGAGAGTAACTATCGAATTCCCTGCATCACAAAGAAACTTTGTGGGGGCCAGGTGCTACGCGTCAAACTTAAACTCTCAAAACCAACAGTTGGGATCCCTTTATTTTAAACCTTAAGTCCGCTGGTAGCCGGCTACGCGTTGTGCGATTAGTGTTGCGGGGTATTCGATAGTTGCAATAAGGCATGGGAATGCGCAGAGTTAATTTATACAGTTCCAAGCTAATTAGTATGCAGTGAGAATATATAAAGAGAATATAGTGCACAGATAGCTTCTCTGATGACCTCATAGGGAATGTGTTTGGTGTATCAGTATCAGTATCAGTTTATTTCCACTATTGAACGATAAGTTACTCAGTGGGGACATATTACTGCAACGAAACAAAATTCCGTTGCATAAGACCTTTGAAGGCTTTTCTGTTCAACATTGTTCTTCTGACTTGATCTTTATCAACGTTTAGCAGTTTCTCTATTTTTAT
>JANTNT010171847.1:0-43789 GCA_024752375.1 Entacmaea quadricolor
ATATATGATAAAAAGAAAATTACATGTCCGCTTGGAGATATGAGTTTTATCTTCTCGTGTTGAAAATATCTCACTCGAAAATAAAACTCATATCTCCGCGCGGCCATGTAATATCCTCTATTTATAGGTATAATTTTAGACTTCTCTTAAGTTGAAAACAATATAATTCTTACCCTTTACTAAAGTGAAGAGAAATGCGCAAAGAAAACCAAAGCAGAGAAAGGCTTTCATTTTTGGGCTGTATTCTTCAGATAACAATGAAACTGTAGTGCTGAATTATACTCTATACAAAGAGTTTAATATTATTATTCCTTTCAACAAAAAGAACATGTTATTTCTTGTTAAGATATGACAGCTTGAAGCATTAGAGTTCAGCATTTCGCTTTCGGATTCAAGTGTTGACTGAAGTTGGCAAACAAACCTGGTGAAAATCGGGTTAATTATTTAAAGCAAGAACAAACAAATATAGTTTTTAACAGGTCACTCCCGATAGATTGATTAAAATTGAACTTGACTTTAAGGCAGTGTAGCTGAACATTGAAAAAAATTACCATTATTTTCCTTACGTCTTGGTGTGATTTATTTTCTTGTCTTTTCAAACTTAAGATAAAGAAACAATTTGAACATACAAGAAAAGAGTACACTGCTACTTTTATTTACATTAAAGATGAGTCATAAACTGAAGAGGTTAACGTGTAACCACAAAGTTTCTCTTTTGTGTTTTGTTCCGGAATTTTCTAAGATAGAATAATGAGCCTGACAACTGTTTCTACCAGCACACACTAAACTCTCTTTTCAGTTTATTGACATTTCATTTCGATTACATGATTTTCCCCGTCATATTCTGTCAATTTAAAATGGCGATTTCTGCTTAAAAATGAGTCACTTAGAATGATCCGGAGGTGGTCCTTTTAGAAACGTCTGGGCACTAGCGACTCTCCGATCGACAGCGTAGAAATTCTACTTTTCGTGAGGAAAAATAATACCTTATTGAACAAGTTTTGCAAAAAAAATTTATCAGAAAATATTGTATACTGTGTAATGTTGGTAGAAAAACCAAAACGTCTAAATTTAGTCAAGGTTTTCTTTCGATAAAGAAAAATGGAAAGGAAATGGTCGATTTTGAGGATTCTTTTTCGAAGAGTTTTCTCGTTTCTGCTTCTGTAACTTTTCTAATAATTCGGTGACACCCCTTTTTTCATTTTATTCAAAGTTTTGTTTATGATTTTTGCAAAGAGTAAACATGGAAAAAGTTAATTTTTAAATAATTTCTCTTTAAATAATCTCTCCCGCTCCTTAAGATGTCGAATTTTGAACTTGAATTCTAAGAATTACGCGCCATATTGCTGTAAACATTGCGAAATATTTCACAATTGCTAATGTTTGAGCAGGCTTGCCCTGTTACTCGAATTAAAACGGCCATAACGCGTTAGAGACTTCAGTCAAACAAGTTTTTTTGCACACTTACTATACATGAATCAAATTTTATAAGTATGCAAATTTGGTTGAATTCAGACGTTTGTAGATTCTTTGCATATGTACCCATTCATTAGTTTTGGTTTTATTGATAATTCAAGCAGAAAACTGCCTATGGTTATAATTGTGTGTTCAAATGATCCAAGTTTCTTCGAGTATCTGTGCATAATAAAAGGAATTCAAAGAGCTAGAAAACAGAAATCCAACAAATCAGCAAGAAAAAGGGTTAGAGAGACTATACTGTAAACCAATACAAAGCAAAATTCTTCTTTTTTAAGAGAAAATACATATTTCGTGTTCTTGAATACTACTGAACTGAAGCGTGAAGTAGCCAAACTACTACATATAAGCATCAATAGATTTCTTTAAAAATTATTTATCGTTTGTTATAAGAGAAAAACATGTCATAGTGAGTCCTTATAACAATCATTACTGGTTTAGTAATGATTTGAAAGGAATTAATAATTTTAAAATGCTGCCTTTTGACTCAAACGAGTCATTTCAGGTGTTGGTCCGAAGAGAGATTGACTTATAAAACTGCTTGTACATTAACCTGTTCATGTCAGTAAAATCGTTAAATTGCTTTGTAAATTTTACAAAGATCAGACATCCATGAACACATATCCAAAGACATAGGGCTACGAAAATATTCTTCAAAAACATCTTTAGATTTGACGAAAAAGTTGTAAAAACGTCGAATTTCCCAATTTGTATTACCAAGGCAAAGATATAACAGTTATATTGATTTAGAACTGATAACAAGTCGTAAAAATGACTTTGAAGAGTGTTGTAGCCTTTACTCTGAAGTCTGTAAATTTGAGCGGAAAAATCATCGATTGCCCTCCAAAACCCCGTTGCTATGTGGTAACTACGCACGTGAACAAGTCCTGAAAAGAACTTATTGCCCAAAATAAAGCGAGTGCGAGGTTTTGATCTATTTTTGAATATTTCGACTGACTTTCACTCGTGATATTTTTCTATCTGCAGCGCCTGTGATTGAAATAATTATCTTCAACACACTAGAGGTCGGTAAACTCTTTGCTTCTCAGCATTTCGGTAATTAAATGTAATTTTGAAGAACGAGATCGCCAGCCAAATGTTCCACGTTTACATGAAATGATTCGATCCGCCATGAAAATGATTTTCAAGCAAAAATACACGCATGCCCAGACAAATTCACTATATGCTAGTTAATAGAGGAAGAAGGTTAGAAAGCCTATTGTTATGTCTTTGTTCACTTTTTTTCTTCAACCGTTACCGTAAACAACCTGTCTTACCATTGTTTTACAGTCATTGGCTACGGTTGAACCCAAACGTTTTCCCAAATTTGCAATTAACGTTCACCTCCTGGTGACAAAAATTATTCCACAATCTTCTTGAATATAATATTGGCTTCTCGACTTCATACTTTGCACGCAAATTAAAAGAAACATTGTTTTGTCTAAAAGATGTAGTTCACATTAGTTTTGCCATTTTTAATGCATTGGCTTTTTTTTTTTTTTTTTTTGCTTTTTGTGTCCTTCAAATTCGGCGTAGATGTATATCTCCGGTTCTAAGGAAAAGTTTTCAAATGCTGGTTATTTGGACGTCAATAACTAAAGGGAAGACTTTATGCATATGATCTATACGATAGGCCATTTCCAATATACGCTCAAATTCCAGCGAGCAATTGTTTCAAGTCAAAGCTTTGGAAAGTTTCCATATCAGTATTTGCTGCATTTATGCACGAAGCCTCGACTTGAAACAATTAATCGATTGAATCGGAGCGTATCTTGGAAATAACCTATTGTTATTTGAATCATCAAGTTAGTGTTCATATTCAAGCTTTTTTGCTGTACAGTAGCAGATGTCTTGAACTATATGCAGTGCTTTTGATTGCTTTGAGCATTAGGTTTGTTAGGGGAGGCAGTTCGGAATGCAGCTAACTGAAGAAGTATAATAGATTCAAAAAAATCTGTAGTAAAGATTTGTAAAATTTGGCAATTTCATGAGAAGGGATTTTTGTAAGGAATAAATTTTATATATCAATTCGGATAAAAATAACATGTTATTTCCAAGCATAGCAACGCGAGTCCGAATAGCGCTGGAAAAGTTCATAAACTTGCATCCTTTAAAAAGGGCACGAAGTAAAAACTCGACTACGTCCCGCTTCATGCTTGCTTTGCTATGGGTCGGTCACTTTATGACAGTTGTCAGAAATCTTGGTGTACTGGCAACAGTAGAGCGATTCGTGCTGTGAATATTTGTCATTATATCAAAACGGCTTACCCGCCTGAATAAGTCGATCACTTTTCATCGACCGCCATGATGGTTTAGTTTCATGTTGAAATGAAAATTGAACTTTTAATGACAATTTGAATTTTTGAAAAGATCCCACCACTTGCAATCCAACCAAAAGAAATGCCGTACTGTACTTGAAGTTATGCGAATGAGCATTTTTAACGTGGCAGCCATATTGGCTGAAACAATAGATTCCGCAATGCTCTTATTAATTGCGGAGCTACGTCTAGTGGAATCTTTTATTTCAGCAAATATGGCTGCCGCGTTAAGGCCCTTGATACCGATTCTAAGGTAACAATTTAAAAGGAATTAGAATTCTTCTAGAAACCTGGATCTGAAATGAACAGTTAAGTTCGAACTAGATCACGTGTCCACGTTTTGTACCATCTTTAGAGTAATAAAGTGACGTGCACATTTGGAACTATTACTTCATCGAAAGCGCAAAAACCAACCCAAATTTACGATGTTCAACCCAATTTGTCTTGTAATTTTGTTGCCTCAACCATTGGGAGAAGTGGAATCGATCTTTCTTTTCGTAGCAAATTACGAGCCATTGTCTAGTGTGAAACACCCCTCTTACAACTTGTCTCGCACCGACTTTTATGAAATACCAATAACATTGGCTTTTATTTATGAGTCTAGTTTGTCGCAGTCTGCTGTAACCATTGCGAGACAAATTGCACAAGAGAATTCATAGTGTAACACCCCGTTCTTGCAACTGCAAATCAATATTTTGATCTTGCAACAATATTGCTAGACAAGTTCCAGGTAAGATTGCCTTGTTTAACAGCACCTTTAAGTTATTTAGTACATGTTTATCACAATTTGATTTAGGAAGTTTATTATCTTGAATTTACTTACTGCCATCTAAACCATAAAAGAATTTTTTTTAGGTCCTTACAGAAACGTTGGTGTCAATGCAAGAAACTCTACTAGAGCCTACTAACGATAATTTTTTTCTAATTTTAGCTAGGGACGAGTCACGTTTGGATTCCGTTTGGAAGCCATCTTGGCAACATGTAAGGATAAGTCAGGTGACCGTCTTGTAGTCTTTTGGCGTTTCGCTTATTCAAAAGAGGTTCCACCTTTTCAGTCAGGACAGAGAAGTGACGATAAAGAACTTGTCTAGCTTCTGGATCGTCTAAAAACTCGCCGTAGTCAAAAAGACGGTCGTAACGATGGGTTGCAATACTCACAGCAAATGCAGCTTGAATCTATAAGAAAACATATTACCTAAGATTTTGGTAATGGAAACTTGGGTATCGATTACGAAGATCGATAGTCTTTTTGCAACAGCCAATCACATGGTACAAAGTCCGCCATACCCGATGGCAAATTAATGCGACAGCCTTCAGAACAGCCGACTTCAAAGCAATCCATCAATTTTGACGTTTGTTTTTGATATCCCGGTGCGCAGTTTGCCATCCAGCAAGGTAGATTTCGTGTCAGGTGACCCGTTTTCGTCAATGGCCTATTGTAGAAATGTAGATGTAATTTTTTTTTTTTTTTACATAATTCTTCGTTAAATCCGATTTAGTTTCGTAATACGATGTTTAATTTAAGTTTTAGAAATTTGGGTCAAAAGTTCCATTTATTTTCGCGTTATGAATTTTTCAAGACTGCATTTGGTTTTCGTCTGTTTCTTGTTAAAGTTTTCCAGGTACACATGAATCAATCCTCGAAAACCACCTCGGGACAACCCTTTTCCTTTTCAGATTTGAAATGAGCATTAAATTTTTTATTCAAAAAGTATGATTTAAAAAAATTTATGAATTTCTTCTATAGTAGGCTGTCACAGTTTATTTAGCATTTAGGCACCGCTATATACAAAGTCATTCATTTTGGTACTTCCTCTCTTAATTTTATTTTACAGTTGTTATTAAGTGTGCAAAAGATGCATTGCATCTTCACGTGCAAACTTGAAAATATCAACCTGTAATTAATAAGCCCTTTGCAGCTAACAGTCACGTACTGATATTTCACTTCGATAACCAATAAATAGTCCATTCTCGAATTTGTCGAAGACCGCTGTGTTCCTTTATTAAAGACGCATACATACAGGGTTAGGCTCGTTATAAAATGGTATTTTTAATTAGGTTCGGTGGCAGTCCTACCGAAGAGTTTTTGCGGTCCAGTACAATTACGTGATTGCAAGCTGCAAAGGGCCTGTTGCTGTGCTTAGAACCGAGTTTGAAACCCTCTTTGTATCCAATATGTTTTAATGACTAACAAAATTTCACGGACAAAAATAAATTGTTTGAACTTACCGCTGCTTGTTTTCTGTTACCTAACCTAGCTCCAGAGAATTTTGTAGTGGATACTCTATCATCATCGTAGAGTTTCAATGGTATGTTTGGTGGGTACGCACCGTAGTCTACAAGTGGGTAGTTAATTGCCGAGTGCTGGCCTGACATCAACCAAATCATCTGAGTGAAAGTATTTATTAATTGTATTTTGGTTTCTATTTTAGCGGGAAATCCACGTATCTGTTGAGGAAAATTAAAAATATTATGAAAGCCCCCCATATGTTGTTCGTTTAATGGGGAAGCAGTCGATTATCTTAGGTTCTGCCTGGAAAGTAGTACTGAGTTAAGACAATGCATTGATGGTTTTTCAAGTTCATTAGTGATAAGATGGGCTTCCAGAAGAAACAATCAAGTGAAGTAAACAACACGGGCAAAAAACACGATTTGATTGACTGAAACCAGTTTAGATGATGCTGTTTAACACATGTTATTTCTAAACTTAGCATGGAACAAAATTTGGCAAGTTAGCGTCTGTCTTCACGTGGTTACACGATTATACCACACATCTGATTGAAATATTTTAGAATGGACGATAGATCGAATAGTGAATTGTCACAACTGATGTCGTATGGAAATAATTACCGAGTAAGATTAACAAAGCTCTTAAACTATTAAATTCTTGGAATGCTTTGATAACAAATATCATCCACTAAATTTCTCTTGAAGCCAATAGCAACATGATTTTTTCTAAAAATAGCAGTGTTTTTGCAGAGTCACGCCCGACGAAAATAGCCAGTTCGATCTGCCAATGAAAACGAAAAGAAATTTGAACGTTGAATCATTTTCACTGAGCCTGGAGGTGAAAAATAAATTTGTTTTACAAAGCCTCCGAGTGCATATTTACACAAGAGTATTCAAAAAAATGCTTGAAAGAAAACTATGGAACAACTTAGGAATTCCGAGCTACTGCTGTTTTTGAAAGAACGGCGGGTCGACCATAAAGGAGTACAGATATCAAAGCAAACTAGACGCGTTTTTTATGCAAACCTGTCTTAATAACGAAGATTGCTGCAAAAGAGTCAGTAGATGTTTTATAAAGCAAATTGTTAGTTTCTGAACTGCTGTCACATGCAATAAATATTCTTAACTTAAGGTTTTCAATTAACCTCAAGTTTAAGGCCTACGGCCTCACGGGCTATTGACTCGTAGTCCATTCGTCCTCGAGGACTAATTGTTAAATAGGGTTCTTATTTAAGAATTGGAAGCAGAGGAGTAGAACGTTTTCGAATTGGCTTAATTGACCATGAAACAATTGAGGCGGAACTCGTTGTTCTCATACATCCGTAAAAATCAATGTAAGTTGAGCGTTGTGTGTTGTATCTATCGAATGTAGTGGAATTGTATGTGAAGGTCACGGAAGAATCCCTTAGGGAAATGGTGGTTGCCGGTAAATATAAACCTAATCCGTCTTGTGACAATTGTTTCTTGTGCCGCTCACAAGCGAATTCGCGAATGTCTATTCTTTCATTTTAAAATTTTGTACCAAGAAAAATTAGCATACCAAAAATTAACATACTAACCTTTCCTTTTCCTCCATTAGGCCCAGTTCCATCAGCCGATGCTTCATTTACGAAATTCTGCATTTCTGAATCTTCGTTTACATCAAAGTCACAGTCATAGTATCTTTAATACGAAATGACAAATATTAAAATTGAAGTTTTCAATAAAGTTATTACTAAAGCCTTGTCCTCACTAGCGCATAAGCACAAGCTTAAGAATAAAGTGCATGTCCTTACTGAAATAGTGCGACATAAGCACAAGAAGAACGGAAAGTTTTGATCCTTATGCTTGTGCGCTAATGAGGACAAGACTCCATCCCAAAAAGCGACTGTTTAATGTATTCGCGTGTTTTTCCCACGAGATTTTGGTTGCAGTATGAAGAATTTCGAGTTCACTATTCTTGGTCTTCACCCATTTCTTAAGGAACGGTGCAGATAAAACCTAATGAGAAATCTTTTGGTAGCTGTGCACCAACATGGCGGCTGTGACGTCACGTGAAACCAAGAGAGCAGACATCAAAAACATGCCATTTCTCATAAGGCATGAACTTGAAGTCTTTAGCTCTTAATATTCCTTCCGAGTAAACAGCAAAAAGTTCCTCGGCCTCCTGACTCTTTATTCATTGACAAGGACAATAAACATCAAAAACTAAAGTTGTTATTCTTCAAAAATCCGGCTATTTTTGCATGGCAAAAATACAGCGCCTTCAGCCAATTTCTTGGATTTCACACGTATTCCAAAGACAAATAATATAGGATAACATGTGTTCGACTTTTAAGTCAGACTTACGTATTCACGTAATCTCTAATCATGTTCCTAATAGCCTTCAGTATCACAAAACCATCATCTCTGTACGGATAATAAGGCAGGCGACGATAATCATTTAATCCTCTTTTCTGAAAGGAGAAATAACAATTCAGATATTTTTGGCACTTCACGTCATCTAAGAAGAATTTTATGAATTCTTGCCACAACTAATCTATGGCGGATCGGATGAATACTCGATCGCTAATTTATTATTTTCAAACATACTCCCAAAACACATTTGTGTTTATAATTCTTAAAGAATACCACAGCTTTTAAGCTGTTGAGACAAGTTTTGACAGGTATTAGTCTTTAATTCAGTGATGACGACGACAGATACCTGTTAAAACATGTCTTACCGGTTGTCATTATTCAAAAATGACACCATAATCTATTGCATTTAAGAGTTCACAAGTATTTTATATCAAAATTCAGGCATTTGTATCATCGTATATAAATATCGGGTTCTCCACCTTCAACGGTTTCTAAACTCGAGGTATATCCAGCTGATTTGATAACGTTATCTTACGATTCAGTCTGAAGAAATGTCCATGAGGATTTTGGTAGGAAGGTATTACACTCGTTCTCAATAGAACCTTCTAAACATTATCGTGGATGCGAGGCTAACAGGAATACATAAAAGGAATCACTTTTTCAATGGAATGTGTGACATTTAATGTAGGATAATTTTGGGAGTTCACGGCACGCGCAGAATCGTCTAATTTGCCATCGACAAACTTTTTCGTTTTTCCGTGCATAAATATGAAACGAAATTGCCGATATTAAATTCAAACAAAAATAGAATGTTATTAGAAGCAGTGCTAATAGAATGTACTAGGATCCTTTGACGTCCACCAAAAGTCGGGATGGCAAATTCATGAATTCGCCCTAATACACTACAGGTAAGATCATCTCGCGTGTACAACTCTTATGCCTTCAAATGCATGCATCCTGTTAGGAATCAGTCTATACCGAAAACCTTGCAGCATCATTTGTTGTTTGATAGGTTTATTTGGACACTCAACTACCTTAATTATACATAATGTTTATTTCTGGAGAGCTGGTACACAAATAAAGAAGCCAGTCTTTTATGCTTGGTTTACACGGTACCGGACGATTTTTTGACCGTTCAAAAAGCTGACCCGTACATACCGTTTACACGTAGCCGTCTCTTTAATTGTATAAAAGAAAGTTCTGTTTACACGGAACCAGATCAATGATTATTTTACTGTCTGATCATGCGCAGAGCATAGCTAAGTGAGTACGCAGCAAAGCAGGCGCCAAAAATGTTTTTTAGTACTTAAAGTTGCCCGTACGAGGTTTTTACACAAAACCGTTGAATTTTTTTATCTGTAAAAGTCGACCTCGATTTTTCGGGTCCCAAATTTCTCTGGCCAGGCGTTCGAACTTTTGTCCAGGCAGCACGTTTCCGTGTGATCAGAAAGCCTAAAAGTACAACTTTTTGAACTGTCAAAAATTTTTCCGTTACCGTGTAAACCCAACTTTAAAGCACAGTCTGACCAAATAATGATCATTGTTAGTATGAACAATGAATGACTATTGTTAGAGTAACACCTTTGAACGTACCAATTTACATTTTTCAGCATCATATTTTTATTTACTCTGATAATGGCCGCCGTGTAGGACGGCACAAACGTCGTCTACTCTTGTTAGTAGACTACTTAAATCAGATGATTTATTTTAAAATCATATTTTATCCTAATTTCAAATGGTTTTTTAACAATTACCTTAATGTTGCTTTTTAATTCGAGATCCTTCCAATGTAATATTTTTGCAGTTTCTCGTACCAGATGTCGAGGTCCTTGGTATCCATAAGCGAACATTTTATGGAACGTCCGATTTGGTGCTAAATGTATTGGGAGTCCAAGTTTATCTAAAGTGAAAATTCCTCGGCAATGAAACTGCATTATTTCATAGAATGGATGACGGTTTGAAAGCTGCCTTTCGATACTTAGACAGAGGGCTTCGGTAACGAAGTGGGCTTTGCAAAGATGTTCCGTGATCTGGCTGGTTTCGAAGTCAGTTAATTGCATGCTTAGTTTAGCTAAAATCCACAGGTCGCCATCTTTTGGAGTAAAGACTTTTGAGTCTAAATACATAAAATGAGTAATTGATGTAAGCTGACATTTGTCTTCACATTTTCACACATGAAAATGTAATTATGAATACATAGATCCAATCAAGTAAAGATGTTAAACTGGGCGATTTGTAACAACAATGTTCTGAAGAGTCGTTGCAAATCGCTCCGTGTAACAGCCTAATAGTGCAAACAATCGTAGCTTAGTCGTTTCCCACTTGAATATGGCTTTTCCGACAAACAATTTTTAGCCGCTCTATCCCAACGATCTTTAGTGTCTGAAAAACCTTGGTGCGCGACCTTTTTCAGAAGCTGAAGACGTCTATTGTTGAAATGGAAGAACTTAACTTAGTTTTAAAAGTAAAAGCAAAGAATTGTAATATCAAAACTAAGTAGCCTTAAATTTAAAAGGTTTGAATTTTTAGTTTGTTAGACAATTTTTTTGGCATCATTTACCGAGACAACAATTGAGTTTCTGCTTCTGTATGTCTAGGTCAACTCACATGCCTAGGAACACAAAGAGGTATGTCCAACTTAACCGATTCTTGTCATGTAATCTGCTAACCTGGTGTGGAGTCCATCTGAATAGCCAAAGGCATCAGACGAGGTTCAGAATTGAAGCATTTTCCAGGAACCGATACAAACAGTGTAATTGGTGACGTGAAGTCCCACATTTTCCTACGAGGATCACTCTCAGCGATGTCTGGAACTGGTGTTATGTTGTCACTTAGACCATGATGAAGAACAAACATGTATCCTCTCATGATCGCCTGTTGGTATCATTAAAAGTCAAGGTAATCAGTGAAGTATATTGGTTTAAACGTTACGTTACAGCCGCCATGTTGCTGTACATTTAAAAAAGCTTTCTCATTACCCCCTATTGTTATGCAGACTAACATGGCTGCCATGTCTTTGTTATTTTATTCCGTAAAGAATGGATAAAACCAGAAATATTTAAAATTTGAAAAGAAAAATGGGCCTCGCCAACAAAAGGGTGCTTATAACATGTAAAAAAAATCAAGGGTGAACACCGTATTCTGTGCTTGAAATACTATCTATAATTTAATATTTGAAAAATGTATTGGCTAAAAATAATAATAATTCAACATTGCAAAGCTTCAATAATCCTTGAGAGATTAATTATGTTATAAGGTGTCTTTTCCCTGGGCGAGGCTCAAATTTTGAGTTGGCGTTGAGATAATCAAACCTGATATTTATTTAAGTTTTAGAAGCCGGAAAATGAGTTTCAAATTAGTTTTGAATAAAAATTTTAAAATAATTTTAATACGCGCGCTGTGATTGGCCGATTAGCCGTGTTTCATTTGCCTGTCAAGACATGGCTTTTCCCGCCGCGCGCACGCCAATTTTTGTATTTTCCCACCTTTTCATGTCTTGTTATTTAATGTTTTTTGTAGTTTCTTCTTATACAAGAGAAGTGTAATTATTTTATAAAAGAAATTAAACACGCCTTTTCCATGTTTTGACGCGCTAATGAAACACCTCGGTATGTTTGGGAGAATTCTGGAGCAGGTCCAAACACTCGACCTGTGGTCTCGTGTTTGGACTGATCTGCTCTCGAATTCTCCCAAACATAACATAACCGTTTCATTAGCGAGGCAAAACACGGAAGGTGTGTTTTATTTCTTAATTGAATTACAATACACCGATCCCGCATTCATTAGTTTATTTCCCTAGTTACTGTTGATACGTCGGACAAGCCAAAATGTTTTTATGATTTACAATGTAGAACAAAAACCGGTTGCTGAAGATTGTAAATGTCTGTCTTCGAATAAATGCATTCTCAAGATAAATTAAATGTATCGATAACTTATGAATTTGAGTTTGGTCGGACATTATATTCCATTAGGAAAACAACCCATTGTTTGGTGGTCGTTCAAGCAAAGCCGGGGATCGGTGTGTTACTGGAAGAAGTGTATAAACTGTCAATCATAATTCAATTTGTATCTGAAAGTTTCTTGTTAATGTTTCTGAATTAGTTATGGCAATTGCTTTGTAGCTAGTCGTACACAGCCTTACCTGTCTTAATGATTTTTTTAAAACGCGTCTTACAGCTTTATTCCAGTTAAACTTTTGGTTTAATTTCTTCTTGAGATCATTCCAGTTCGTTCCAACTAAGAGAATGGAATTAAAAGGAAAACATAAGAACCGTGGGCACTGAGAAATTTTAGTTATGTTTATATGTTCTTTGACCAATCAGAAATGTCCCCCTTGCCTTGCGATTGGGGAACCGTTTCCGAATGGTCAAAGGACATTCCTACAATATTTCTTAGTGCCCACGGTTTGTCACGTTGCACGGTAATGTTTTCATGCAGTTTGCCTAAAAATAAAACTTTAAGAAAAACTATGAAAACGTCTAAAGATATTCATGATATTCAAAAAATGCATGAATAATTAATGAGGACAAAACAAAGGAAATCAGTACGGTGACGAGTGTCTTGATACAGTGATTAAACACTTGCATAAAATTAGCCAACTTTAGCTTTGAATTTCTCCACAAATTATGGATAAAAGTTTGATGCTATATCAAACACGAGAAAGTGTTTAATCACTGTATCAAGACAAAAACTCTGCTTCGCCTCTTTTTTTCAACCGCTTCTCGGTGTCTTGATACAGTGATCAAGCGCTCTTTCTTGTTTGATCTATTACATCAAAATTACTACATTAGCTTTTACATTTAATAAATCTCCTTGCAACTTGCCTTGCAAATTGTTGCAAAAAAGTTGGCAGAAAAATCACTGCCTTGTGCACCCACCTCCCTGCCTTATGTAGCCTTATATAATTGTTTCACAATTGTTGCCTCGATCTTTGGGAGAAATTAAGTGGGATCGAGTTCTTGTTTTTCACGACAAAAGTGCAAGACAAAATACAAAATAAAGTTCAATTTTGTTGCCTCAGTTACAAGAAGTATAATCAAGTTCCATTTTTTTGTTGACAAAATTGCAAGAAAATTGTTTAGTGCAACACCCTTTCGTTGAACTTAACTCGCAACGATTTCTATAAACCACCAATAACGTTCGGGTTTATATATGGATTGTGTCTAAACATGTCCTTTGCCAACGAAATTCTGAGACAAGTTTGGACAGAAAACGTTCTTGCAACGGTCAAACACTAATTTTCTTTCAACAGAATTTAGAGACAAGTTGTTAAAATATTGCCTAATGTAACAGCACTGAAATAAATGATAACTCTACAAATGAAACTAAACTCACTTTGTTTGGAAAATGTTACTTTCTGTAATGTCATTGGATTGATTCCTGCCAATCGTTGGTCGGCAAACTGTTCATCAGAAATCCACTTGGTCATGTCTCTTTGAAATGGTTCGGTATCTGAAGGTATTTCAGCATAACCCTGAAATGGATGTAATTCATATGCTACGTGGTTGAAAATTATAACATACCAGACATGACTGACTGGCTTTACATTGCATGTTACGTGTAATGGTATCATTGGATTCGTTTGTGAATATTCATCTATTTTGGTATAAACCAAACACTTGAAAAATTAACCTAAATTTTTGACTGATTACTTAAGTCTTCTTCAGTCTTTGAACGCGGAGTGAAGAAAGCCATTTATATCAAGGCTTTTTCGCTTAACAGTCCAGCCTTAACCGCTATTGAAGCCGCCACAAACTCTAGAGTTTGACACCAATTTTATTCGTTCTTATGTACGAACTAAGTTCCCTAGGGATTCTCCATTCAAGTCTGATTAACAGTTATACTCTGACGAAGACTGAAGTGATCAGTTGAAAATTTAGGTTAGTAATTTTTCAAATGTCATGAACAAAAGTTCAAAACATTTGTATCATTAGATTGTTGTAAAGAACAGACTCACGTCAAAGTACTTTTCCATTGTTTCTCGGAAGAGATGCCATAAAGGAGCAAACTCAGGCAGTTTCATAACTTTAGGGAATGAAGCCGTTTTTATGAGATATTTCTTTGGCAGAACTAGAGTGAGATTTGCCTGTGCACCCCATAATGCCGCATGCAAACCCAGGAAAGGATTTGAAGAAAGAAATGCCCTGTAATCTTTTGAACTCATTGCAAGATGGGAAAATGGCAAAGCAGCTGAAGGTTCCTCGATGCCAAAAATACCACGTTGCTTTGTAAGGGATTCCTCTCTTTGTTTGCCGCATGGTGAGTCACGTGACACGTCTTTGGGAAGAGATATCGGGCATGGATTTCCTTCACTGAGATCACAAAAGTAAGTTGTATCAGAAGAATGAAACTGAAATATCGCAATGGGATAATATTGAAATTAGGATATCATTTAAATAAAGAAAGGCTTACCATAAGACGATTATGTGCATTACAGTAAATACTGTGGCTAACAGGTTCGTACCCAAGAACGCCATGGCTAAAAAAGATAACGTTATGGTTAGGCACTATACACTAGTTTAGTGGATTTATTTGAGAGCAAAAGAAACATGCCCATTTTATTAGCTGGCCCACCCAAATACCGGGTGTGCTATTTTCTCTTTCGTTGTTATATTTATTTCGTCGTCATTTTTTCTCTTGGACCATTTTTTCTCTTATACATTAAAGTGCCCCTCACCCCCCTGAGACAATACTTTCAGTACTGATTCTAAATGAATCAAGTAGTCGAATGGTAAAATATTTCTTTTTAAGTTTTGAAAGTTTATACTTCAAATATGTTAATGACGCGACGTCAGAGAAGGCATTTGAGAGTATTTGTTTTAATTAGCACTACTAAATGCTGGCCAATGTTAGACAACAAATTTTAAAAACCTTTATGTAAATCACGAGTTAAATAATGGTACTTTTGGAGTGCTGTTTGTTTGGACCAGTTAATTTTGTATATTTAATGAAGTCTTCCCTAACGTCATGGTCATTAACATATTGGAGGTATAAACCTTCAAAACATTAAAGACGCATCACTCAAATTAACAAATATTTTATTATTGAACTATGTACTTCATTTAGAATCAGTTCTGAAAGTATTGTCTCAGGAGTGAAGGGCACTTTAACATCGGTAAAATACTAATACTAAATACGTCTTTTAGTGATTTTACTTCCTTAAAACTGTCTATACTTTAGGCTTTTGATGCAATTTTTTAATATGAACGCTTCCGCTTAAGTTCAGTTATTTTCGTAACCAAGGTATCGGTTTTGGGAAGTTACGTGTTGTAAACAATTTTATCCGATAATGCAATAATTGAAAATACATTGGTTTATTTTACGAAGGTACCACTAGGCTTTACAATCGAACTAACATGTAAGTAGTGCCTACAAAAATTTCAATTGACAAATCGTTTTACCGTCGAATGTGCCGACAAAATTACAATATAGAGCTCCCTAATGCTTATTAAATTAGACTTAAATTTTCGTTTAAAATGGTTAAAATTCGAACGGTCGAAAGTCTAATCTATTAATGCATTATAGTTTAATTTTAAACAAGATACTAATGTTGATTAGTAATCAAAGCTTGGCCAAGATTAAGGAGTTGTTCTCTTTAAGTTCTCTCAAGTCCAATTTACACGTTCAATTTTTCACTATAACTGTCGTATGCAGTCCATGCTCACAATACCCTACAACCTCCTAGCGACTGCTGTATACGATAAAAAGTCGTAGCATTTTAAATGTTTTAAAACCTTATGACAAACTGAAGTCGTGTTAGCAGATTTTATGCTAAAGGTTAATTGAAATTCTTAAAGGCAGATTTACACGATACAACTTTTTCGTACAAGCGTTACATGCAATCTGTTGACGCCATGCTTACAACACTCTAAAACCTCCTTATAACTATCGAATACGACAAAAATTAAGTTGTAGCATTTTAAAACAGGTTCTAAAACCTAGTTACGACAATCGTAAGTCATGGTGTCTGTAGATTGCACGCGATAGTTGTAGGGAAAATTTGTACTTTGTAAATTGGTCTTAACAGAAGAATTTTATCCAAAATTTCTTCACTAACTTCGTTAATCATTGACCTACATGTATCCTAAAATCTATATTTCGAACTTAATTCAGTTGTTTAACTTCAGTAAATCCCAACATTTTGTTTAAAAGCAAGTATTTAAATTGTGACCTATGTCAAGGACTATTTTACCTATGTATTTTGACAGTGTAATGATGCATGTTTGAGCAACAGAATAATCAGATACAGTATACATTTTTAAAAGAAAACGTTATTTTTCCTACCTCAGAAGGTTCGTCTTCCTCCCACTGCTACACTCCGCACTGTGCGGTTTGGTTATTTCAATGTGTATTTATAGTAGTATGACGCATGCGTGGTATCCTTCATTGAGATGTCATTATTTTCAATTCGCTCCATATATGGTTTTAAATGATATATATTTTCTGACAATATGGAATGTATGGTTGTTGTGTTAGGGTGCTGGCAGTTAGAAATTCCCTTTGGGAATAGATGTGTATAAAGTGCATGCCATATATCCATGAAATAAATACTATTTAGCGCGTAACAGTATTTAGTAATCAATTATTTTGTTATCCGATAACTAAGAATTCACTCGGGCATTTAGTTTGAACATAACAGTGCAATTAGAAAATACTTGTTAAGAAGTCATTTTTAATGTATGCGCATACTTTTGGCACGAGATTTTGACTGACAGACATAAGCGTGCACTTTCAAAAATGTTAGTTTTGCCCCAAATATGGAACAAAGTAATAAGTTCCACGCTGGAATGTGTACGTTTAGCAACCAAAATCTCGTGGCAAAAGTATGCGAATACATTAAAAGTGCTCGGTCACTGTGGAATTCACGCTGTAAATATGCTCTAATAACAAAACAGAAGGGCTTACTTAACTGGGATTTTACTGTAATAGATCCAAAACGGAAAACATTGTTAGATTTCATATCCAAACACCGATAAGGGGTTAAAAAGATAGTTTTTATACCGACTTCGAGATGTTTGGATATGTGATCCAACACCCTTGCAAGTGTTTGATCTAGGCTCTCAACTTTAAATCTAATTTGTGGAGAAATCCAAAGCTAAGGGACCGGTTATTATTTATGAGGAAGGATGGGGGCAATATGAGGGGGGAGGGCAATATGAGGGGGGAGGGCAATATCATTTATTTCAAAGAAAGGGGGTGGTTTACTAAAAATAAGACCATGTACCGGGGGACCATACCTGGCTTGAATTCAAGTAACAGTTAAGGGAACATACGCGAAGCTTAACTGTTAGTGCTTTTCTGGCAATAAATGGGGCCAAATTTTTAGACAATCAGTTTTGAGTAATTCTAAATTTTTTATAAACACATGACAACTGATTGAATTGCTTGTTTATTGTACATATATATCAAACGCTGTTACCATTTACATTTTTGTCACAGTTTTTAATTTATAAACGGAGAGGGGAGGAATGACAACAAAATACTAATAATATTGAAGGATAAGCATTGGAACTTAACATATATGAGAACTAGCCGATATAAAGCCAAACGTACAAAGATTTCGTTAAAATTTCCATTGTCGTCGGTCATTCTGTCCCCCCATTTAAACAAGCTGTAACTTGTTGCTTTATGAAATAGGGCAATTGACTTATTGATGGTTTTCAGGTCATTCCCATGAGAGTAGGTAGAACAAAAGGTCCACCAGTCACGGTGGTGGTTTTCTTTTGTCAGGTCCACCAGCAATGGCTGCCGTGTCTTTTGTTGAATATCTCTCATGGGAATGGTTGAAAACCAAGAATAAGTCATGACCTTACTAGAAGAATACAAAATCACCACCATGACGGCATAATTCCTGATAAAGAATTCGTCCCAGTTTGTAAAAGGTTAAACCTGAAATCACTGGTATGTCGATTAAGCTTCCAGCTCACCATTTCAAAAGTCTCCAAATCATAATTTATCTATTACATTGACAGTGGGCCAAACCTTGGTGGAAAGTTATAGTTTTTGTACATACTGAAAGGGGGTGGGCTAACTTATAACATGTAGGCTTTAGGGGGTGGGCTAAGGGTAATTTCTCCACTATTCGAGAGAAATTTCCCCCACCCCCCCATCATAAATAATGACTGGTCCCTAAAGTTGGTTTAATTTTATGCAAGTGTTGGATCACATATCCCACCCCGATACGGTACTGATTTTCCTTTGTTTTGTCCTCATTAATTATTCATGAATTTGAAAAAAGATAATAAGGCATGTTAAAAACGAGTGGAGGACTGAGACTAGTAACACATTATTGCTGCAAATCTATTTTATCTCAAAGAAAACTATTTCTTTGGATAGAGAATGTCGAATTTAGTATACTCACCGATTTTCAGAGTGATAACTTGGATATAACAATAGCTACAACCTTTCAAATACAGCAAAAATTAACAGAAAATGTATGGTGTGGAGGGACACTTGTCCATCCAAACATGCAAAAGGCTGTAAATTTAACGATTTTTGAAAGCTTATACCATTCATAGCATTCATAGCATTAAGGTATCACCACAAAAATTGCTGAGTACGTTATTTTTGACATTCTATTTCCAAAGAGATTTTCTTTGAGATAAGATATATTTGCAATTATAATATATTTCTCGTCCCAGTCCTCCACTCATTTTTAACATGGCTAACAGACGACTTTCAAAAATCACGGTCGCCGATCGGGAACTGGTGACAAGTTACACGGAAACGAGGTCACCAAGGCCTCGTTCTACGTTCATCATAAACATGACGTTCAACTCGTTCAACTGTACTTTAATACTGACAGAAAATGATATGCTTGTATCTTCTTTAACACTTAAAGAGATTTTTTGACTTAACGAGTAGATGTCAAGGCCGATGTAGACAGAGAAAGCAAAGGTAAAAGAATTCAAGGATGAAAGAAACGCAATGAACAAACAAGAATTGGAATAACTGAGAGAAAGAAACGAGGCTAAGAAAAGGTACGTTTTTTTATTGGGGAGGGGGGCTGGAGAATTTGGAGTAATTTTTCTTCAAAAAAAATCTTGACTCTCCCCTGCCATTTAAAAACTAAACTCATAACCCTCTCCTTGAAATAAACAAGACTACGCTTAACCCTCCCCCTCCTGTTGCTTTAATAGTTTTTCACCATGTTCAGATGGTGAAAGTTTCTTTTTGGCGGGAACACGGAATTCAAACAAGTTTGTTCGAATTGCTGCGTTTCCAGCGTGGTTAGTCCTTTTTAGTAGAGGTAACATGTCGGACTAGTAAACTGAAGATGTGGGGTTCGATTCCCGCCAAAGCTTAAAGTTATTTTTTCTCCTTATTCATTCTTTCTTTTAAAACTACAATAGACCATTTTGTGTAAAAGGGGATGGCCCTCCCCTTGCTTTAAGCTTATTAAAAGTCATAACCGTCCAAATAAGTCTAAAAATTTGACAATTGACCCTCCTCTCTGAGGCTCCAGCGCTCCCCCAATAATAATAATAATAATAATAATAATAATAATAATAATAATAATAATAATAATAATAATAATAATAATAATAATAAATACAAAACGTTCCTTCCCAAAAGAATTATTCAAACATAAAAAGGCTTGGGTTAAGCCTGATATTCCTTAATTTTAGGATTTTTAGAAGTCACGTTTTATTTATGGCAGGGATCTTATTACTCTGGCATTTTTTATCAAATATCCCTGCAACTGAAAATTGTTCATCAGTGTTGACCTTTGGTGAAGGGTCACGTGACCTGATAGATATATATTTTTTGATGGTAAAATTTGATTTGAAAAGGCGTAAACAAAGAACTTATCGAAATGAATGAAATTTTATGTTTTCTTCTTTCTTTTTACAAAGTCTTTCAAAATTAGATTTTTCCGTGTTAAACAGTAGTTTCTATAAAAAGATAGATATTTACGAAAATAGGTCCGTGACCGAATTTGCTTTAAAAAACATTCTGTTGGTGTAGAACATAGATGGACAAGATTCAAATTTTAACTCCACTGCAAGAAATGTTGGACACGGTCAGCAGTGTTACACATAAATGAAAAGTGTTTTTTTTTTGGGGGGGGGGGGGAATACAACTACAGTACATGGTTTCCAAGGACTTATTTATATTCGACTAATATTTTAGAAAAAAGTGGACAAAAAATAATTACTTCACAATTAAAAAGCATTTTTTTTTTCATTGAAAAGACCTTACCACAGGGAGCCCATGAAGGAAAGAAACAATTTTCAAGCATAAATTATGATTTTGGGCTTCCTGATTATATCCCAGCAGTCAATTTCAACTTGCAAAAACAAAATGGCGATATTAAACACTCGTGTGGTGATAACGATGTGGAGCTCTTTGACTCGTGGATTTTTTCGACTTCAAAAAAGACGATTTTAGGATCAAGTGTGACCAGATTTAAAGACGATGTATGGAATCAAGAGCTTCTGAAGGCAAGTAGTCCGGGAACCAACATGTCGCTTGATTCATTGATAATTTTTAGCTTCTTTAGTAGCTTGTAGTGTGGGTTGTTTGTTGCGATGAGGAGCTCAGAGTAAGCGAAGCCCTATTTTCCGTAAATGAAGGAAACTCTATATTTCCCATACAATTCTTATAAGAGTCGGCGGCCATTTTGTGAGCTGGAATGCATCAGTGCGCATGTGCGAGGAGGTTTATGTCCAATATTTCTGACAATGCATATGTAAGATCTAAATACTTTTAAAATGATTTGAAATTCAACTTGATTTAAAAACGCTTTGTGCTCCCCATTTTCGAAAAACCATTTTTCTGACTTAAAGTTCACTTGACCATAGAAATGCAAATTTGTTCAACTCTGTTACACTTCACGACCTACATCTCCCACAAAAATCTAAATTTGATATCTTTTAAAGTAAGGGGTCGCCCACCAGCGTCTGACAACCTGAGCGGAAGTCATCTTCAGAGTACAGTGGAAGATGACTGTACTCTGAAGATGACTGTACTCTGAAGATGACTTCCGCTCAGGTTGTCGAAACGTCAGTCTCCACCAACAACAGTCTTTCTCAAGACTTCACTCACTCGGACGATCACAGTAACTCACAATCTACTACTCCTGGGTTCAAGCCATTTACTCTTAGTACAATAATAAAGAAGATATTATAAAATTTGTTTCCTTGAGCAATCAAGCGCATCTATGGCAGTGAACACTATATGAACACAAGTCCTTTATCTTCATTTATTCTCAAATCAAAGAAAAGGTAAATATATTAAAGTACATAAAATATTCCAACAAATACTTGAACTCATTAATTCAATTCCATCTTAATGTATTATAATATTTTTTGGCATGAAATGACCCAAAACCCTTTTTCTTTTTTATTTCACGTTGTGTTTTGTTTGTTACGGTTCGACCCAGAGACCGTAGGAATGTATATTGACCAATTACAAACGGTTTCCTAACCGCAAGGTTACGTGGGCGTTTTTGATTGGTCAAAAAACAGTATAAACATTCATAGAATATTTTGCTTGTGCCCACGGTTCTTCGGGTCGCGCAGTAAGTAAAACCATTGTGAACCATTTTAAACATATTTCTTACATGTAGGATCTATCTAGCATTTGTACACAAAGTTAACACATCTTCAATGAAAACAGTAAAGTTAAAGAAAAAATTCTAACCCTGGCTAAAATTCACTTGCTACTAACCAAAACTGTTAAGAATTTTGATTCTGATTTGTCGAATTCCCATGGGGAATACGATCACATGATACTGTATCACGTGATCTCTCGCGCACGAATGGCGTTTGTCCTCAATCACGAACCACGATTTTGAATCACTAGCAATTTTAGTTCGTTGTAGTAGTGAATAAAATTACGGATTTCTTGTGATACGTCATCTTATTTACCATGGTTTGTGTCGAAACTGTTAAGCTTCGTTTATAAGGGCGATGTTGTCGAGCGACATGAGCGTCGATTTTATCAAAACCTCAAGTTTATTTGTTTAAAATAAAACCACAGTCTGTTTACACGCGCGATTTAGGCTGCGATATGATCGTCGTTGAAATCGCCAATCATGTCGCGCGAACAAATATTGCCCGATTATACGGGCCTTTATGGATTCAAAAAGGAGGCTTAGAAGCCTTCATAAATGGGTGAACAATGAGTGAATACTAAAAATCTAAATCGATGAAATTGATAATATTTCGTCTAATAATATATAAGAAATATAACCTTTTTAGAATTTAGCTGAAACCATTTATAAGCGGATTCAAAAAATGAATTCCGGCTCTCGCAAAACTGTATGTTCAGAATTGTAATTTTGGTCGAACAAGGGGCCATGTCGAGGTTAAAATGACTCGTAGGTGCCCTTTTTTGAAGTCAAATTGAATGCTTTTTAAAATAGTCCGTTTGCATGGTGACATTATGATACACCACTACCAAACTCTTTTAGCTTTCTTATTCTAAATCATCTAATTGTATCTGAAGACATAGCTGGCGCAACGGTGAGAGGTGCTCTCTTATCACATTGATTCGGATTCTTTTCACAGACTCGGCATCATATGTGGGTAGAGTTGTTTGTTGGTTCTCTATCTTGCATTGTGTGTCTTTCTGAAGGTTCTCCGGTATTTCTCCCTCCGTAAATATCAACATTGCTAAGTTCCAATTTGTGAAATTGGTGTACCCAATTAGTAAACCTTTCTGGGGGTCAGTTAAACACTTAGACAAGGAAAAAAGGTATTTTAATTTAGTTGAGACATACCAGCTGTCCGAAAAAGAAAGCGCGCAAAGGATTGTTGTTGAAAATGAAGCGGTCCTCGCCCCAGGCTCAAATTTCCAAACAGTGAATAAAATAAACACCATAATCAGGTAAGAAAGTCGTGGATGGAATAATAATAGACTTCAAAGAGAAACTAAAATATTTTGCCTGGACCGCGTGTGTTTGTGTGAAAAAGAACTGGGACGAGGGCCGCCTCGCTAAACATTAAAATGCGCTGTGATTGGTTAGTTCGTGCGTGCACCGGACAGCTGGTAAGAAAACGAACTCGACGGAGGATTCTGGTAATAGTGGCACCATGACGTCTTCAAGCAAAACAAATTAATGACATAGTCTTACGACTATATTCTAATAATAACAATAATCAGTTAATACCTTATTAATTATCAGACCAACTGCTTTATAAACATTAATGTCTTTAACATCCCACACAAACATAAGGTTATCTAGTAATCTTTCTCTACTAAGACCCTGGCTAAAGAAGGACACATTGTGGCGGCAACATTTTGTCCTCCAATGTTGCTCATCGTGGCAATACACGGCAACATTGTGTCCTCCGATGTTGCTCATCGTGGCAATACACGGCAGCATTGTGTCCTCCGATGTTGCTCATCGTGGCAATACACAGCAACATTGTGTCCTCCGATGTTGCTCATCGTGGCAATACACGGCAACATTGTGTCCTCCGATGTTGCTCATCGTGGCAATACACGGCAACATTGTGTCCTCCGATGCTGCTCATCGTGGCAATACACGGCAACATTGTTGCGCTCGGTGCGGACACATCAAATATGTTTGATATTTCTCGGAAACATTTGTATCCTGGACATAAAGTTTGTGTCCGCTACAATGTTTCGTGCGAGGCAAAACGTGGCAACAGGCGATGTTCCCGTCGCAATGTGTTCTGGTTTTGCCAGGGTCTAAAGCAGACCAATGACAAATTATTCGTTATCCACATTTCCATAGATTCAAGTGGATGATAAATATAAAATAACACTCTTATTAAAACCTCGAGAGATCGAGGAAGTAAATTAGTATGGACTGTGCGAGTTGATATACAAAACAAATGAAATAACCACGTTTATGATTAGATCATTGACAATGGGTGTACAGAATTTCAAACCTTAACAATTTTAGCCATATGCATTTAAACGGAATTTCGCTCTTATGAATAATTTACTTATGAACGATTCTGTATAAATAAGTCTGCACTCAAGAAAAACAGCAGTATTTAAAAATTGAGAAATAAAATAGACTTTAGACCTTTTTAGACCTAGTTTGCCTTTGCGTCCGACTTGATGCCTCACAAAATCAAAAACATTCAATTTAAGAAATTGTAAACAAATTCAAAAAAGTCAAAAAAGGATTAAAAATTGATTTTGTTAGGTTTTCTCCTTAAGCTTTTCTAAGATGTACTTTCAGTTTTTTCATCCCTCGAAACGACTGGTTTGAGTTTGTGCATTACTTTAACCAATCGGGTTCCGAAGTTAGTTCGGAAATTGGGGAAAGTTTGCAGATAAAAACCGCCAAGCGGTAGTCGACGATATCGATATGGACATTCCAGATGATAGTTGAAAACGCAGTTGAGATTGAGAAATATGCAAGAAACCCTAAATATAATATTTTTGCCTTGAATTTCTTTACCCATTTCCACCATGTTTAGATTCTCAATTCCAAATCTTCTTGCTTCTGCGGGAACCCTAGACCTTGAATGTTTAGTGAATATATTCATTATATCGCCGAACAATAAGCTCAACCAAGTTCAGAACTTAGGCGGGAAGTTCAAAAATTCGTAACAAAAGTTTGTTTAAAATTCCAAAATTGGCTGTCAATTTTCTGAATTTTTAAACAAAATTCGCAACCAAAACGGCAAACATTATGTGAAACGCAATGTAAAGCCCTCTATTAGATAAGGCATTTATCCTTGCAACTTGCATTGTCTTGAAATTTTGTTGCGATACAAGTTGCAAGAGAAATTGCCTAGTGTAACATACGAAAAGAGTCTCGCAATTTTGTTGCTAACCGTTGTGAGAAGTAGAATGGAGTTCTACTTTTCGCAACAAAATTGAGCGCCATTGCATAGTGTAACACCTCTTTTGCAACCTGTCTCGCAACGACTTGTGTAAACAAGCAATAACATTCGCTTTTATTCATGCATCGGGTTTATCCCAGCCCTCTGCTGTCGCCAATGCAAGACAAGTTCCACAAAACATTGCCTAGTGTAACATACCCCGTTCTTGCAACTGCAATGCACTATTTTTATCTTGCAGCAAAATTACGAGACAAGTTGCAGGAAGATTGTCTAGTGTATCAGCACCTTTAATGCGCACACGACCTTGAGAAAATCTCTATTACATTGACAAGTTAAGTGTCATATCTGATCTTCATCGGATTTACTAAAACTACTTATGCATAATAATTAGCACGCCAGCCCACTTCAAGTCCACTGACCTGGAATCAATTTGTCATCAACTTCCAATAAAGCAAACAGATTTTGTAATATTTGAAAAAAATGTTCATAAAGAGAACTTGAATTTTCTCTGAAAAGATAAACTCTCCAATTAAGTAATCTATATGAAATTTGTGTAAATCCCTGCGCTTCTACATATTCTATATATATTTTTAAAGCTAACCAATCCTAAACCATTAGAAAAATTGGAAATATTCTGATTACAAAGACAAAATTTTAACCCATTATTTAAAGACAAATATAGGTCTTATCAAAATGGACTGTGAGCAGAGCTCGCGTTCCAGAAAATCAGAAAAAAAGGTTCCGAATCTGTAATTCTCCCAGATTAATTTATATTTTGAAGCATCCTCCAGTACCCAGGGGTAAAATTCTCCCGCTCGTTTCCCGCTACCAGTAAAAATAGCCCTGGACACGAAGTCTGTTAGACCTTGCTCCAAAAAAAGTGGCTTTCTATTAGACTTCCAGTACAAGGTCTTACAGACTTTATGCCCAGGGTTTTTTTTTTTTCTGGTAGCGAGAAACGAGCAGAATTTTACCTCTGGTTCCCAAAAATGTTCTTGGTGTAGATCAAAATGATACTTGGTTCTGGTAATGCTACTTTCCACCAGTCAATATAGGTCTTCTTAATACTACTCGAATTAAGGATGAAATATATTTTCCATCAACATGTATTGGATAACAATGAGTGTCTAACTAGCCCCGCGAACTTTGGGAATAGTTCAATGAGGGTCAAGTTCAAGAGCGGATATTTTAGAGACGAGTCATCTCACCCTTCTGTATAGTCTACGGGGAACCGAACGGAAAGGCAGCTTCGGGAGCATACACCAGACGCCTACAGTATGCGGCACTTAACCTACATTATAAGCATCTTATTGATGACGTTAATTTCTGAACTTGTAAGAGGTATATGCGATCATTCCTAAGAGGTCGAGGTACTCCACCAGAGTCAAAAGACTCGCACCAAGGAAAAGTCCAATTTGACCACCAACGTCACCTATTAAATGCAAAGGCATGTTGTCAAAGGCCTTAGTGAGGTCTTCTGTCATGACACGTTTAGGGCTCGTAATTTACCTATTACGCTATACCTATACGTTTTTTGAGCCCATCCCAATGGCTTAATTCCCTGCTTCTTATTAAATGCAACAAAGGTTTTTAGTTATTTTGATATATTTAGGTTATTTTCAAAAGGAACAAAATATTGTGCATGTTAAACTAATTTTGACACCCAAGTTATATGTGGATCCCCTTCTCAACAATAGAAATACTTAAAATAAAGGGGACCTAGTTTATTAGTGCTCATTTGAAACTATCCGAAAGTAAATTAACGTCCTCTTGGTTGTGTTTGGTTTTTAACTTCTTTTCTTAAGTATAGGATGCAATCATTTGTGTTCTGTACTAAATACGATGGTAATCTTTGTTTGTGCAAAGGAGGAGGAGATGAAGAAGAAGAAGAAGAAAAAAAAAAGAAAGAAAGAAAGAAGAGGAGGAGAAGGAAGACGGAGAGGAAGGTAGAAGATAAGTTTAATTGAGGTGACCGCCGCCCGGTTAGCTCAATTGGTAAAGCGCCGGTCTATTGTGCGGGAGGTCGGAGTTCGAGTCCCGGCCGAACCAACACTCAGGGTCTTAAAATAACTGAGGAGAAGGTGCTGTCTTTGTAATAGTATCTGCAAGTGATTAGACCTTCAAGTCTTCTTGGATAAGGACTTTAAACCATAGACCCTTCCTTAATAAAAGGACATAAAATATCTTGTTGAATGTTCGTAGAAGAGTAGGGGATTGTCTCCCGATTCAACAGCCTATTCCAATTGGAGGCATTATGTAATAACAAACTAATTAAGTTCTTATGATTGTAAGCTGCCTTACTATGCAGCCCGTAAAGTCCTCCACTGACGATATTGAGAAGCACATTGAGACGTTAGGTGAAATTGCGCTCTATAAGCACCTGTTATTAGTGTTGTTATTATTAAGTTGAGTGGAAGATGGGTAAAGAGTGAAAGAATTAATGAGAAAAAGAGAAGTTGAAAACTAAAGTTTCGCCAACAGATATTTTTACTTGCGAGATTTTAGGTATTGTGCCTGTGCCCTACTTAAAACTAGGTTAATAGGCCCTCCCACCTATCTCAATAGACCTTCCATTTGTATTTTTCCCTTCATCTTACCGAGAAGGCTGAAGAGATCGTAGCTTGGCACTTGTCGGACATCACTGTACGTTAGGTCCTCGTAATATATCTTTAATTCCATCAGATTATCCCTGATATAAAGAGCATGATTAGAAATTTATTTGGCTGTGCAATGGAGTGCAAATAATATAACCGTGAAATAGGCGCTAACAAACAGTACTAATTAGCACTAAATAGGAAGGTAGTAGGCTTCCATCGCATGGTACATCATGTAGACACAAAAATACGAACTACCAAGTACCATTAGTGTGACGAATAAACTGGATATACCATTCATAACGTTCCTAACAAAAGGCATTTTTTTCAATATTTTGGTTAGAAAAATAGCGAGTTTCGAACCCAACAGCATTATTGTTAAATTTCCAAAATTATATTCTCTTACTCTCTTCCTTTTGGGTGGTATTTTGATTGTTTTATTACCGGAAGCCTCGCTATCAGACTAGGATGTTGATATATCAAACGTAGCTTATTCGATATGGGTTGCACGGGCTACCATTGTCAATCACACGGCCAGACTCCTAATCCAAAATACAATATGGTGAATGATATAAAATGTTTCTTCACTACAATATCTGCTACTTTGGATTCACATTTTCTAGAATTTAAGGACGTTCGCGGGCAAATGAAGTTGTGATGTCATTTTTACGAAATTTTACAGAAAGATACTTTATAGCATACAGACTGAATATACAAGAAAAAAAAGGGGTCACCGTTTTCGTTTCTGAGCTATAAGCCGGTCAAATTTGATGAAATTGCGAAAGAATAACTATGAGTGCAACAAGAAAATGGATTTTAAAAATATATAACACGCCTTATACGACTAGAAATTTTGTCTGAAGTAGTGTGGGACTACTCTTAGTTAGAATTACTGGACAGCTAAGCATCAAATAAACTCTTTGATTTTTTATGAGAGCTTTGTTCCGTGTGATTTTGTCCACAACGTGCGGCGTTTGATTTCATGGAGAGTGTACTTTTTAGGGAAAAAATGTCACCAAGAACTGTGTGATGAGATTTTTTAAATATGTTGTACCTTCAAAATATCTTCATTTTATGACTAATTAAAGTGGGGGTCGCCGTGCTCGTTTCCGAGATAATTAGTGGTGAAATTTGAAAAAATGACCGCCATTTTGAATACCGTGAGGAGACTAGGTACTAGTAAATAGATCGCTTCTTTCAAAAGCGCTTTTGGCTTTCTTTTTTTCAAAGAAAATCACGCTAAACATCGAGAAAAATTTTTGGATATCATTTAAACCTTAAGAAATGAATAAATCTGATAATAAAAATTCGAGCACTTTACTTCCGGTTTCTAGAGCGCGCGTAAACCTGCGCAGTACAGAAGCGCGCGAGCAATGGGTGCGAACGTCCTTAAGGTTTCAACACGTAAAAAATAGATAGAATTGTTACTCGCGCTTACGACTAGTTTTATTGTGCGAATTTTTAAATTTGATATTTACAATTATATTATTATATAGAATCGAATATACTACCTAAGGAATTCTCTGTTTTCTTTCTCAGTTCCCTTTAGACCATACTTTTTCGCAAGCATGCTAACGTATGTGTTCGCGGGGAATCTTGCGTAAGACATCCGGGCTGAGTAGTCAGTGCTGTCACATGCAATGGGACAGTTATCCAGCTTCTTTTCTTCAAAGTATGCTGTAAAAGTGAAACAAATGGCAGACCAATGATTTATTAAACAGTAAGAATTTTATATATTAAAAAAACTAAGATATAACGTGCGCTCTGATTGGCTTAAAATCGTGTTTAAATCTTAACATATCCATGGAAAATTATATTCTTTCTAGTTATATTATAATTGTCACGCCTGGCACAAACGCACTTAAAATCGCGCAAGTTGATAAAACTTCTAGAGTTTAAAGGCAAAGTTACGCGGGGCGATTTATAACGACGACTTTCCACGCAACAATGTTCTGAATAGTCGTTGAAAATCGTGACATCAGCTTTACACGAAGCAAACTCAACAAAAATGGTCACAGCATGTTGCAAGATTTTGAAGGCAATTCAGCAGTACACTTAAAGATAACAAATCGTATGTTTTTTGTTTTTGATTTTTATAAATTTTGGCGGGAAAATGACGTCACTGACTTATTTAAACACTTTATTCAAAAGAGGTTGGTCAAATAAAGTGGTAAATGGAAAATTTTCTCAGATATTGTTATTATATTGAAAATTACTTCATTTTGTGTTACTTTTAGTGACAAAATGGCGGGTTTTCAAATTTCAAAAATTAATATCTCTGCACTGAGTAAAGATATCTGGGATCTGTTTTTTAAAGAAGAATATTTTTGAATTTTTAAATCTGTTGGCATGTTCATGACGCCATTTTCCCGCCAAAATTCTTTTAAAAAAACCACTGATACGATTTGTTATCGTCACTTCTTTATCAACTTGAGCAAGTTTAAACAATTTGTCCTGTAAATGAAGTTTGGATATTAACATAGTTTATTATCTTGAGAGTGAATTGAAAAATAATTTTCAACTTACCCCAAGCAGGCCACATACATGTCTCCGCTACCTTGAGATCGCACACAGGAATTTTATCTTCGCCTACATGACAAAAGGAATAACATTATTTGAGTGATAATTCAGCAAAGAACCAATGAAAAGTTTTATAAGCTTACAGACTGCTTTGAAAATGGAATTTAAATTTTTATGTACAAATTGAATTATTTTCAAGTACTTAGGTATATGAAAATTGAACCATTCAGACTGATTAAATATTCGCGATTTGATCCCGCGCGGACCGAGGAAGCTTTCACTGATCAGGCTGCACGCCCACATGTCCCAAAAGACGCCTAAAAAGGTTTATAAGAAGTCTGAATCCCTTGTTATGTCCACGTTTTGCCAAGTTACCCATTTTAGCCAAGCCAAGAAAATGACTGGGTATGTAACCGGTGACGATGGTTAACGATTGTACATGTGCTTTTCAAAAGTTTACTGAGGCCTATTTGCGTTCACAAGGGAACTTTAGCTGGTAAGTTTACTTTCATATGACGATTTTTATCCTTTAATATTATCAAATCACTATCAAACCACAAAAATATGATGAATATAGGTTATTAGTCGGTTAGGCTTGAGGCTCTCAATTTGAGAGGAGTATTTTGGCGAGCTTTTAGGCGATACATAAGTATATTTGGAATTAATTAGAAAATGGGTTTCCGCAACCACAGCACTATCGAATAACCCTTTTTTCCTATTTATTCAGATTTTAATTATTTTTCTTTTTGTTCAAAATGATTTTTTCTTGTTTCCACATTTTAAATAAATAATTTCAGTACCAAACTATTTTAAAAATCCAAATGAATGCGAAGTGAAGTTTAATGAAGCGGTTTCTCTTTAAGAAAATGAAACACATGAAAACAATTTTTTTGACTCTGATAAATTTTCACAAATATGTAATATATTAAATTTTATAACGAGCTAATGTTGAAAAAATGAATGAAAATGAAAGGGTTATTTAAAATGGGACAACATTGAACTCTACATGGCTTTCGTTAGAGTGTCACAACGCGGGACAATCGCAAAGAGCTAGGCTCCAATCCAGGTGCAAAGCCCAAAGATCGAATTCGAATTTTGAATGTTGGTTTTTACGGAGGGAGGAAAACCGGAGAACCAGGGGAAAACCCTCGAAGCAAGGGAGAGAACCAACAAACAACTCTACTCACATATGACTATAGAGAACCCCTTGAAGCAAGGGAGAGAACCAACAAACAACTCTACTCACATAACCTAAACCACAGCAGTGAGAGGCAACGCACTAACATTACATATCCTCATGCTTCGTCAAATAAACAACGAATATAGCTGATTCATTATTATTTATGACCCCCTTACCTGGCATGAACCAGTCTCTGCATTTACATTTTGCTTCCACATATCTTGTCAGCTTATCCAAGAAGCATTTCGACTTAGTATAGGTGTCGAAGTACTTCAGTTTCGGCATACCACAAGCAGTCTTGTAAGGTAATGGTAGATTCGTTACCTGTGAAAAGAAAATAAAACGTGTATTTTAGTTACAGTAGCGCACGTGAACCTGAACTTTTAACTTGAACCTTTTTTGTGGGGGGGGGGGGGTGCATTGCCATTTCTCTAATTATATATATATATATATATATATATAGGTTATATTTCATTTCATTTCCTGTTTTATTGTTATTTATTATTAGTTATTATTAGCCCATTTTGTAATTAAAGGTTGGTAGGTCTGTCTGTCTTTCCTTTTTGTTAAATAGATATATATATATATATGAACTTAAGGCCGACCACAGGACAAGTTTTACAGTTTTCGCATCTAATTGTAATGGCAGCACAATATGAAAAGGCGGGCAAAGATCACTTCTTATCTCCACACACATCTAATGAACTAGTTATAAAATAACGAACAAGGATGGAAAAAATGGTTTTTTACGCTAAATGCGTTTTTTAGGGCCTTGAGCCCGGCTCACAAAAGATTTATGGCTTTCACGTTAGAAATGAAATATTGTGATTGGCTGGGTTCAAGATTCTACTGACTGTAATCTTCTATGATGGTCTCATGTTTAACTCTAAATCTTGATTTTTCTCGTCTAAACGTTTAACCGCCTTCCGGTTAGCTTAGTTGGTAAAGCGCCGGTCTGTTGTGCGGGAGGTTGGGGTTCAAGTCCCGGCCAGACCATCACTCAGGGTTTTAAAATAACTGAGGAGAAGGTGCTGCCTTGGTAAAAACATCTGCAAATGGCTAGACCTTCACATGGCTCGGATGACCACGTTAATGGCGGTTCCGCACATTTGAGTATATTCATATAGAATTTGCGCGTTATAAATGTAACATTACATAAATGCACCAGTTATAGTAGTCGCAAGTAGGTTTGGACCGCAATTTTAAAGATGAAATGAACTCGAGCTCAGTTGTCAAAGAATTGAGTGAATTTGTTCAATCAGTCAAAAAGATCTAAAAGGAAATATATTTAGCCACCAGCATTTATTTAAATACAGTGTACAAACAACTTCGGCAGAAAATTAATTTTTGCGCATGCAAAAAACAGATTGGCTCCTACCGTTCTTTTTTCATTTTGTTTTGTCACTGCGAGATCAAAGAGGGACCGGCCATGCAGGTTCTTTAGAACGGAACCAAGACGATTTATTTAACACCGTATATCATTTGTCTCTTATGTCGGAATTCAGAATGTAGTCATTGGTGAATTTCGAAAAGCACACTGAGGTCTCTGTGACATCATTTTGAGTTTTAAAAAAGGAAGGAATTTTTTGGACTTCCTTGAAGTACTTTTCAGATCCACACGAGATAAACTTTATTTTGACTTAGTTTTTATTTATTTAATAAAAAAACATTTTAACGGCACGGGATTTATAAATAAATCAAAATCTACTTTGATAGATCAGTCGGCTTTGCTTTGTGTTCGGCATACGCCAGCCCTTTCTGCCTCAGGTGGCCAACAAGTAGGCGGAATTTGTAAGCGTAGTTTTGGTAGTTCAAACTTTTTTCTACTCTTGTAAAACTTTCAAACGAAAACAAGATGCTTTGCTGACAAAAGAATATATCTCCTATTTTAAACAACCAAACAAAAGCCTTCTCAAAAAAACAACAAGAACTAACGAACGTCAATGAAAAATTTAAGAATGGAAACTGAATGGACTCTGTGGTCGTTGTACGTCGGCGCCTTTTCATCTTTTGACCGTTTTTCTTCAGTTATAGAAAGAATAAGGCTGCTGATATTTGATGGTGAATTCTGTTTCAAACTATAATTTTTTTACTAGTATCATTCTGAATTTTAAAAATTGTTTCTTGATTTTTGCTTACAAAATCTCGCCTTTTACTATATCATGATTGCTCTATTCTTTGCTTTTCAAATACATTTTAAATTTAGCGTTTTTTGATTAAACATCTGCATTTTAGATTCATTTTAAAGACATTTAAAAATCTTAAACAATACATAAAAATCATATAGAAACAAAAAATCAAAAAGAGATTTTGAAAACGAATAAAAATAGACACAATTAAAGCAAAGTATCCGTGATTTGAGTACAATGTTAAGACCCTTTGACCGCTGTGAAAAGCGCCAATTAAAACAAAAATCAAATTCCTAATGACTTAAAAAGTTATATTTGCTTTCGATATTTTCAATAAAATACAACCGCATTCAATTAAAAAAAAAAACCAATGGTTTCTAAGTACTCTGTGTTTTGCTTTGAAGTGTTTTTTTTTTTTTTAGTTTAAAATTTTAAGTGTAACTTAAGGAAAAGTTTCGGACATTTAAAAGCGATTTCCCATGAATATTTCATCACCGGAGTAAACATATTTGTAAATTTTATTGTTATCAAGAGTTGATTTGATACATTCAGTTTTAATGCCCCTGTATTGTCTCTCGCGCAAACATAAGCTTTAGTTCACATCGACACCATTGATTTGGGAAAACCCATCCTTCAAACAAGAAAGATAAACGCCGTTAGTTTACGGGTTTGATATAATTTCCAAAGAGGGTCTTATAATAAATTTTATCACCAAGCTCACCCCCTAGGGATTCTCCATTTGAGAGAAACAGTTATTTGTTAATTGGTCGGTGTGATTCCCAGTTGGACAGAAAAGAAATGAATATTAAGCTAGAGAGGAAATTTATGATTGGCTATATTTTGTGTGGGATTATATTTGGCTGAACTCCACGTTGTGAGTTTATTCACGAAAAATCTTTATTGAATTATATGCTCTTGACAAAGCATTAAAGTCATAATAAGCCAGCTTTGAAACTCAAAGCTAAGGATTATCCTATTTCAGAAGCTATTCTTGTCAAATGAGATTCTCATTTCAGATTGATTGCCCCTATTAAAAAAAAACATTTGCTGTCTTTATTATCATGAATTTTAGCAAGCTTAATTGTATATTTATTTATAGTTGATACGATGCGATGTTACCTTTCGTCTCTTTAGCTCCATGTAGGTTGCAAATCCCGGTGCCACTGAAATACCCTGCATTTTGACTGGAGTTTCATCCTGATCGTGTAATATGACAGTAAACCCAGCGTTCTTGACATCATAGTAGTATTCAACGTGCTGGATATCTATCAGCAAGCTTAAACCCTGTTTCGAGCCAACGCTAGTCGTTTCAAGTCTTTTTTGCTTTTTCCCCGAGTTGAAAGTATAACACGAATCCCCGTCAGATGTTTTAAAAAGAGTAAAATTCCGCCATGAACACGGAACATTCTCCTGCCATTTGCATTCCTTGATCATGTCTTCGAGACGGTGGGCCGCATTTTTGAGTGTTTGCTTCATGAGTTCTCCATACATTTTGGCTTTTAAATGGGTGACATTCTTTCCTTCCAGTTTTGATTTGACAAATATGTCATTCATGAGGGTACCGTTCATCTTTGACAATCGTACGTCGTTGTAATTGCAAAGCGAAATAGCGGGAAACGGTAATCTGTCACTGTAGGCCAAGAGTGTGGTTGTCGTAAATGGATATTCAAAGTAACTTTTTATACTCTCGCTACATTTCTCAAAAAACATCGCAAATGCACCCAGGAGCAAAATCGTCCAAACTAAACGACGTAGAGGCGGATTGCCACTAAAGCAGTAATGAAAGCCATGGAGCGTGCAACCTCCTAGGAAATTCTCCCATAATTCTTTGATTTTCCTCTTCTTCTTCTTCTCATCGAGAAGTTTTCTGCAGCCCTCGTAATCATTATTTTTTTGACATTTATCGTAGTCATTTTCCTGGTATTCCGCATGATTGGGCCATTTAGGTGACAGAGCTTCAGACACACTTACATCTTTGCCATTATTCTCTGACTTAATGTACACAACAGATATATCTTTCTTACAGTGGTTACAGAAAGCATATATACTGCCTGCACCTTGGGTAGTCTTATCATCACCACCTTTGATAATAATCTTCACATCTCCACCGTCTTCACCTCTTAAATTTCCTTTTTCATAGTTCAAACTCATGTCCAGACTGATTGATAATCTTACACTTTGATATACTTAAAAAACCGCTTCCAGACGACCGAAAAATCCCAGATCAACCAAAGCAAAATTCTATTAATAAGAAAAATCGAAACGTACGAGTATTCTTGTCAAAAAAAGACAAATTTTCTAGTTTTGAAAGACTCGTAGCGCCAGGCTTTATATAGAGTACCTTATCTAATTGAATTTAAAAAGTGTTTTTTGCGAGGAACGTAAGCTGAGTCGATCTCGTCCAATCACTATAGTCGTTTCTTGCCCCATACCTGCTATTGTGCCCAATTACTGGGCTCATCTGAATTGCAAAGTAGTCACACCAAGGTTTGCGGCTCGCGGTTTGTGATTTTATTTTATACTAATTATATTACAACTTGTGAAACCATGGAGGCAGGTGATTTCCTCTGGCATGTGAATGTTTAAATCAACATTTCAATGATTAGAAATCTGCACTTCCATTGCACATACTTTTCCAAAAATCCTGTTTCGAAAAAGACGCTACAAATGCTTTGTTTATTTCTGTATAACAGAATATGCTAATACAAATGCATTTTAAACTCCATGGAGAGGTTTTCCCGCTGTTCGTCCTTTGTTTACATTTTCTTTTTAGAACGAAGCGTCCCTTTCCATTTGTATTGACTTTTCTCTCCAAATTCGGAAGACAAGGAGTTACTATTGTTCAAATTTCATCGTAGATTTATTGAATTACTACATTGTAAGGAGTTGTTTAGAGAGAGGCAGATAAGAAATTTCATGAATTATTCAAGAAAAACTTCCCTCCCTTATGTATTTAATGTCTCGAATATTTTATAAAAGATATACGGTTTGAATAAAATAACGTTTACGCGTACGTTGGCAACATTGTTCCTATAAAGACAGAAATAACAAGATGCTCGATAAGATCATCGCGAACAATTAAATTCATTGAATTTTGGTACTAAACAAGAGGGTTTTGGTCAAATATTTAGCTAATAAATCCCAAGATCATTCTAGTCTTAGAGTTTCTTTAAAAAAGATTACCTAATTAAATGACTTTTTTACGATTTTAATTGACCTTGTGATGATAGCTCTAGGTCTAGAAGGAGCCATTCAAATTACCTAAATCTCTTTTCCAAAAAAAAAAAGAGCTTATGATTGTACACTTTTTGACAAACTTATGCATAAATTTAAAATGAGACTTTAAATGATCTTTCATTTTAAAGACGCGCCCACGATTCAAAAACAAAGCTGTATAATAACAATGTAGATCTATACAAACGCCCCTTGCGATAAAAAAAATAAAAGGAAGGAATTTTTCAATTAAACTAAATTAAAAAGAAAGTGGAATAGTTTTCTCCCACTTGATTAAGCCCTTGTAAAATGTAACAAAAAATATTAAGAAAAAATGCTCAAAATGAAATAAATACTCGAAATGGAAATAATTCATAATTTAATAAATACATAAGATTTATTTGTAAAAATAGATAAATTATATTTTAGTTTTCTTATAAAGAAAGTTAAGATTTTAGTTTGGTATCGATGAACATCGATGTAGTTGAAGAAGATCTTAAATTCATGCAAAACGGAATCCTGTGAAACGATCTATCTAATGAGAATACTTTTAATTAGCTTGTTATTTTTCCTCTTGAAAACAATACCAAATATTTAGAATCAACATTACAAAACTTCTTCATTCAATTGGAGGAAATAATATTATAAGAAAATGTTTAAAAGTATAACTAAAAATAAAACGAAATGAAACGAAAACGGAAGACAAATTTGCAATTTTTCCGTTTTTTTTCAAAATATTTTTTGATTTTGATAGCTCTAATACTCAAATTAAAAATATTTTCAAGGTTTAAGTAAGTACTGTTGGTTTGTCTTTATTATTTCCTGTTTAAACATTCGAAAATTTGAACTTTAAGACTATATTTTTGAAAGAATTGTCATAAGAAAAAATATTGAAAAGAAAATTAAGGACAAGAGAATGTCTATTTAATTACTTTATAATTACAAAGAAAAGTGTTTGAGCGACAACTTGATAAAACGTTACCGATATACTTAACCTTTATCCAAAATAAAAGGCATTAAATTGATGGAAAAACAACACAGATAAAATAGTAAAGATTTTGAGGCGTTTGTAGATCCAAACATCAGAAAGAATGAAATACCTTAATATTTTACTTGGAATTTTTCTTATCATTTTGGACTGAAGTGGTTCATTTAAGATTACAAATTAAAGAAACAATCATAATTTTCATCTGCTGGTGGTCTATTCCGACTTCTGCTTGTATAAACAAAGTTTATTAAAAATTAATGGCTCTATAAACTTCATGAATTTAAATTGAAATAAAAAGAAGGATTTTTGTCCGATTGGGATAATTTTAAGACAAGAAGATGGAATTCAATTAGGGCAGCTTTCAGAGGGCTTTCTTTTTGAAATTATCGCGCATCGCCTAGGAGTTTGATCGTCCCACGTTGTGTAGATGATTGGCTTGGAGGTTAAGACTAAGGAGGCCAAGAAAATTAACAACTCGGCAGGAGAATAGCTCCTCCAACACCCATTTGAAAATTATTAATACCGGATATAATGAGCAAACAATATCAACTGATGTAATATTTAAAAAGCTAAATTTTAGCGTTACACTACTTTGAAAATACTTGTTAATAATTTTTCCTGTTTTTAAATGACCGATTAAGGCTATTCGTAACTCTATGCGAAATCGAATGACTTTTGAACACCACGTCCTCTATCATAAATATCTTCCTCTACACTGTACTATTAATAGGGGTTTCCAATTACCGTTTTGATAAAGTATGAAGTCGTGTCGTGTTAGCTTTATTGTCGCTTAGCGTTCGATATATATATATTTATAAATTAAAACTGTAGCTGAACCGTAAGATCATTTCTTTCGAATAGTAAATTCCATAATTAGCCAAAAGAATGTGAATAATTTAAGTCTGGCGTTGCGCCTTGAACGTCGATAACAATCTAAGTTCTGGGGCAATGAAAATGGTCTTGCTAAATAAGGGATAAAATATATCTAAAAAATGACAAAAAGTTATCTCATTTTAAAACACTTAGGAACATTGGGAATACGTCTTATAAAGCATATCTTATGCTGTAATGACATTCCAGGAAAAACTCCCTAATGAAATATCTTAATTTAAAGAAAAATTGCCCTCTAAATCAAACAAGAGTCTAGATGCATATCAAAAGAAGACTGATAAGGTTGAGACGAAAGTTCAGATAAAAATAATGCCAGTATTCCATCTCAATAGCAGATTGATTGATTTGAATTTCCAATTTGTTTTATTTCTTAGGCAAGGCTCAACACATTGTTTAAAAAAATAACAAAAAAGTGGGTTGTTTTCAAGATACTGCAGTTCAATAGATCATATATTTTAATAACCACAACCACGCTGAGAGCATCGTATTAAAACTAAGGTTATGATTCTTATACTAGCAGTGCGAAAGTAATTAAGATAGAATTCAATGTAGGCCAGATTAAAACCCACCTATTTAAAACCAAATAAAATAATTGAACTGATATAAAGGATTAAAATCTTGGCTACAATTCTGTTTCATCTTGTTGCAGCCAATTTCAGAAAACAATCTTTTACTAACCTTTATGGAAAAATAATTGTATGTCTAAAACGTTTTGACTAGAATAATTTTTTGGACATTTTTAAAAGAGTTGTTATTTACACTACAGTTTAGGAACGTCATTTTAAAACGATATTGAGGGATGTGATTAATTGAGTAATAATGCTCGGGGGTGCCTAATACTACTATATTAGAGAGCTATTACTTTGTATTGTGCTATACTTAACTATGTATATGGTTCATCAGTAACTCACTTTTGACATATTAAGATCTTACGGTCTTGGAGGTCGTGAAGCTGAATGACTAAAAGTAATTATTCCTGTGGGTCTGAAATGGTTTTTCTGTGCACGATTTAGCTTGACCACAGTTTCGAGATTGAAATTATTTCTTAATATACATGATATAAAAAATGGCTCACGGACTGGGCTTCTTCACTATTTTTGTATTCTGTTTATAATACAATTAAATACATATACGCCCTATTATCAAAAAAAATTGAGAAATGCTAAAATACTTTCTGAAAATCAGCGGTTGCTTCTACATCTTGCCATATTTCATTGGAAAACAGCTAAGTTATAAGATAGGTCGCGCTATTTTCGTTTAGATCTGTAAATTCAATCCAAAACGCTTTATTGATATGTCTTTTATCAAATAAGAGATTGACGGCAAGGATTATTTTAGGGGAGCCATTTGTTCCTCCTTTAGAAAAACTCAACTAAAAACATCAAAACCAGTGCTTTCATAATGATGAAAAAAGGAAGTTTTAATCAAGCAATACAATTTATTTTCCGTGTCTTTATTTTCTTGCATACAGACAAGATTTTGTGAGAACAATATTGCTTGGTTGGTTAATCTTGTGTGTCATTGGAGGTTGAGTGTGTTCTGCGTTCTTTGAATGAAACAGAAAGCTGTTTGACTTTTTTCTTGCTACTACCCACTCATTGTTGCATCACTCATTTAATGAAGACGACTACGAGTGGTGACGAGTGACGACGGACGGTACAAGTGGTAAAGAGTGACAAGAGTGACGGTGACGACGGACAGTGACAAGTGCTGACGAGTTGCGACGAACAGTGCAAATGGTGTAAGTGACGAGGAGGGTTGACGAGTGGTTACAAGCGGGGAAGACGACCGGTAATGGTGACGAGTGTCGACGAATGATGACGAGGAGTGACGAGTGACAACGACTCGTGATGATGATAAAAATGGTAAAAAAGTCTGATCAACTTTTTTTTAAATAGGAAAGCGTGCAGTACTTGAATTTGTGCTTGTTCGCCGTTAACTATTAAAAAATGATAGGTTTGTTGCACACATACATTCATTAGACATTGTTGCGTTGCAAATTGCAGAGCGAATGTTGCTCGTATTACCTCTCCACACCCAACAAATTTTCATTGTTGCGAAAAGTAGAGGTTCCACTTTGTACAGCAACGAAACTGATTTGTTGCACGCGAAGTGACAATACGAGCAACATTCGCTTTGCATGCAACTTGCAAGGCAACAACATTGCGCGACAAGTTTGAGGGATTAGTTATCAGTATTACCACACAGAGTTTACACTTGATTGCCAGTAGTAGGAGCGGATCCACGATTTCCAAAGAAGAGTAACTCATATGGCAAAGTAGGCACGCGACAATTTCATAAGAAACCCGCAATAGAAGGCGGGAAAATTATGATTTAAAAAGGACAAAAGGGAACAAATCACCCTGTAACCCCTCTGAATCCGCGCCTGTGTATTTCTGCAAAATCTTATGGACATCAGCCTGAATTACGTATACTTTAAGTATCTAGATGAATGAGATTGTTATTACATGCGCACGGACTCCAAGCCACACGCACTTACGTATTCTCTTATTTAGAGCATATTTCGTATGATTGTGAAAAACTTATGACGAGTTCACAATCAATGCATGGATTCCTCCAATCATACAAAGCCAAATAATATTACAGCGTCAAACGTCACGTCATAGAACAATCAAATGGCTTCTTTTGCAAGCCAATCGTAAAACGCGCGCGCTGTTTCTCACCCAATCGCATTGCTTTAATACGACACTGTGTCATGATACGACACCACATGGTATATGGCAAGATGGTGCATACACTGTCGGACGCAAGAAACATTCGCGAAACCCAATCAAATTGTGGTATTCACGGCATGGCACGGCACGTTCACAACGTATTTTATTTTCACGTCATAGACATACGAAATCTGAACTATAAAGTTTTTCCAGTGACAACAGACCGTTTTTGCACTATTTCACAAACCTGTAAAGACATACGAAATCTGCACTATAAAGTTTTTCCAGAGACAACAGACCGTTTTTGCACTCATTCACAAACCTGTAAAGACGTACGAAATCTGCACTATAAAGTTTTTCCAGTGACAACAGACCATTTTTGCACTTATTCACAAACCTGTAAAACTTAACGGGACAAGAAGAGAAAACAGGTTTTTTGAGGGGGCAAAATGCAAGTAATACTTGATAAATTTCGACAGAAGTACTAAACACGTTTTTCCATGAATGCTGATATATACGCTTTTCAATTTTTCCTTTTGTTCGATTCTCAAACATGTTAAGCCCTGGGTTTTACATGAAATCGTGGCAAAAACACAGAAACCGCTCCTTGGGACAACTTTGTAAATAAAAAACAAAATATTTTCAGTAATATTGTTAAAATCGTAGTAAAAATAATAAAAAAGATTATTGGGGGTGTGAAAGTAGGGAATAGTGCATTAATGGCTAACGGTTTTTTGGTGTGAAAATGTGTTAATCCAAAAGACGAAAAAACCTAGCCTCGTATGGTGGACCTCATATTTTAGTTAAGGAGATATTCGACAAAAGAGATCACGTGACCTTTTTAAAAAGCATACTGTAAGTATAGGTAATCACACAGTTTCGAGTTCAATTTGGAATTAATTTGCACGAGTGTGTTTTCAAAGAGTATCAAAATTGAACGAGCCCGTTGGGCGAGTGCAATTTGAGCTCTTTGAAAACACACGAGTGTAAATTAATTCCAAATTAAACGAGAAACTGTGTGATTACCTTTTAATCACATACATGAAAAAATTTAGCTAAATTAGAAAGCAAGAAAAACTTGTATGACCATTATACACGTGGCGAAGAACTCGTTTATTTCGCTTAGTTTTGGAAAATTTGTTTACACAATAAGCTTAATAATACCTTCAAATAATTTTTACAAAAAAATAGTAATAAGTACAAAGGTTGTTTAAATTTTTTTAGAGATAATGCAAATAGGTTCAAGAGGGAAAAAGATATTATGAAATTAATAGTAATAAGAGACAGAGAGGATGTGGATGATGAAAGATCTGATGGTAACCAAAATGATGTAAATGGAAACACCTCTACAGAGAATAGTGAAGATGATATGCAACAAAGTGAGCTTGAGGTTGGTACAATGATGGAACAAATAGTGAATGAAATACAAGAAGAAATGATTAGTGAACAAGAAATTGGGATGGAAGAGGAAGGACAGGAAGAATACCAGAACAAAGTAGAAGTTAATAAGTGCGAACTTAATCATATGAAAGAATTGTTTAAGAACAAATTGCGTTCATTAACACCAACAACTAGAGAAAAGATGGAGGGAAGACAGAGATTGAGAAAAATGAATGTTAGCATCAAAAACAAGAGAATATGTAATATACTCTTGAAAGAATATCTTAAAGATGCACAATATTTGGAAGAAATAATAGACGCAGTGTATGCAATGGCAAAAGCACTAGAAAGAGACACATTTGGAGAGACCAAAATTGGAAAAAAGAAATCGTCGAAAACCAAAAAATAAACAAAACTGTGTAAATTAAAAAAGAACATTAAAAAATGCAGACAGGTAATAGCAAGGAACAACGTGGAACAACGCCTTGTATGGACAAGTTCGTAGAGTTGTGGGTAGGTATATGGGAAAACGATTCTAAAACACTTGAGAAGAAATGGATGAAGAAAATTAAAGAAGAGATAAGAGGCAGAGTAGAAGTGGTGGAAGATTTTACGGTAACGGAAAAGGAACTGGGACAGGTGATTATGAAAAGGAAAAATTGGTCAGCACAGCCATTGATGGAATCCAGAACTTCTGGTGGAAGACCTTTAAATCAACATGGAAACCACTTAGTCAAGTGATGGGTTCCTGGATACTGAACACGAGTATGTTACCAAATTGGATAGCGTTAGGAAGAACAGTTTTAATACCAAAGTCGAATGATTTAACATCGGAAAAAGATTACCGTCCAATCACATGTCTCAACACATCTTATAAGATATTTACAGGGATGTTGGCGAAATTTATGAAACAACATGCAGATGCTAATGGAATATGGGATAAGAATCAACTTGGGACGTGTGAAAAAGTACTTGGTACTGTAGATCAGCTTATCATAGATAAATGCATAATGGATGAAGTTAGAAATCATCAACGAAATCTTGCCATAGCATTCTATGATTACCAGAAAGCGTATGATATGGTTCA
>JANTNT010171848.1:0-30979 GCA_024752375.1 Entacmaea quadricolor
CCGGGTGAGTGTAGTCTTGAGAAAGACTGTTGTTGGTGGAGACTGACGTTTCGACAACCTGAGCGGAAGTCATCTTCGATGAGTGAAGATGATTTTCAAGACTAGAGTGAAGATGACTTTCAGACTACTCAGAAGATAACTTCCGCTCAGGTTTTCGAAACGTCAGTCTCCACCAACAACAGTTTTTTCTCAAGACTAACTCACCCGGAAGAACACAGTAACTCACAATCTACTACTCCTGGGTTCAAGCCATTTACTCTTATATATGTGTGTGTGTGTGTGTGTGTACGTATGGATATATAACCTTTTTGCAAATAAAACTATATCAAAAATAGAGTGGAAATTATGGGATAGTCTTGCTGATGTTGACGGTAGACCATATATATATATATATATACACACACACACACACACACACAAATTTGCAACATTTTAGTCCAAGATGATAGTTTTTTGAGTACCCTCACGGATGAATCTTATTTTATTCCTGATCATCTCACTTGTACCAGTCGCAAAGTTATTTACTACTGATAGCGCAATGTAATCGATGTAAACTTTAATATGTTGGTTCCACATCAACAGACTTTAAAGTTAGATTTCTCCATAAACGTACCACATGTGAATTTTCCATTTACTTGAATTCATCGTCACACACCCTTCAAGACAATTTTATTATTATAGAGAAAGTCCACAATAATAGTAATGCCATCTTCAACGAAAGAGAGGGGGTATTGGATGGCCCAATTAAGATCTATGGAACCTTTTGTATACCGGTCATGGTTTAGGGTAATCAACATCTACGGCCTGTATTGTTCTCTATTGTTTATGCTATTGTTCTATTGTGCGATTTGACGAATAGAACGAAGAATAGATACCCTAAATCATGACTCATATGACCTTTTGGCCTCAATAAAAGAAAATAATTTTACTATAATAATAGAATTGATTATAATTAGTTATTTTATCTTTTATAATCTCGCATTCTTTTACTCGATTATTTAAATTCATGTTTATTCGTGTTTACTTTTTTTTATTATATTACTAAAGGAAAGGAAAACTTAAGATTCCGTCGATGAATTTTTTTCCAACTCCAGAATCAGCTTTTTTTAGAGTCATGTCTCTCAACCATAACATTTTCGGGTCATTGAAATATCTTAAGGTATAGAAAACATCTTATGAAAATCGTGAACATTTGGACCGCGTACGTCGAGATCAGATTGTTTTGGTCGTCAAGCATCTGCATTGTCCAGATTTTTACCGTACTTGTGAATTCCGATATGCCATACATTACAAACAAGTAAAGATACGCAAATTTGAGGCGAAATAAGAAAAAGAGGAACCTTATGAATTATACCTAAATATACATTTCTCAAAATCGCGCTAAGCGATTTCGTTTTATTTTTTTCAGACAAACAGTTAAAGATTGTTTGAACTCGCAAAAAGATCTCAAAAGAAGAAGTTTCAGAGGACTTTAATTAAAGCTTTTGTCTGAGCGAACTGAATGCTTAAAATATTTTACTTTTTACTGTGTAAAATTTCAAACTTGTTTTATTCAGAAACGCTTGCATGTAAATCTTTCAAAATTAGTAAGAACGAAGAACTTAATCTGGATTTTATGAAAATATAAATGTGGTTATGTACAAAACTGTATTTTTTTCTAAAAATGTTCTTTTTAAAACATCGCCACGCCGTTACTATAAATTACTGGAAGCTTCGATTGTGACAATTCAAATGACAAACAAACCTTCAATTTATCTCTTGACTTGCTATGAAAAAATATTTGAAATAACTGGTATGGTCACGACGCATTTTGCGAAAAAACAGCGACGATGCGCCTCGAGCGAAACTCAGTCGAGCCACCTTAAGCTTTGTTAAAGTTGGGCTGATGAAGACTGATAATAGTCGAAAGCTACCCAAGTTGTGCTTGTGTCATTCGTTTTTTTTTTTTTTTTTTTTTTTTTTTTTTTTAAGTTGAGGTCTCAGAATTTTTATCCTCCATATATATATTTGACATCAGGTGCCGTGGTGAGTCCACGGCTGGAACGATAGGATAAAAGTGAGAGAACTAGCAAACTACTTGCTGGTCATCGTTAAAAAGACTTTATCAAACGTTTCAGGCGTTCGGCCTTTTTCAGTAAAAAGAGTACTACAATGTGCAGCTCCACATTTTTGTTTCTCCCACTTTTACCCTGAATTATGCTATACTAAAGAATGTTGCGTTTTGTATCAGTTTTTGTTTACTACTCGCTAGTGACATTGATTGTTGGTGCCAATTTTACAGCAGTTTGCAAAATTCTGCAAAAAATAAATCAATATATCCATAATATCAGGTGCATTGTTGGTAATTTCTAAAAGAAAATCGCTTAAATAAGGGTTAATAATAAACTTTTTTTTCTAAAGAATATTACAATATAGTGTAGAAAAAGTGATACTTGGAGTTTAACATTCCAGCGGGAAAAACAGCCTTTTAAATATAATTGAAGAATATGCAAATTTGCATATATCGATATATTGATATAGTTGAATTTTGCAGAATTTTTGCAAACCACTGTGTATGTGTGTGTATATATATATATATATATACACATACACACACATATATATACACAGCAATATGCAAAAACTTTGACCCATTTCCAAGAACTACAAGTATATCAAAAATATAGTAGAAATTATGGGATGGTTTGGCTGATACTTTTTTCAGATAGCTATGATAGTAGACTGCAAGAAAAAAAATATCAGCTAAGCCATTTAATTTCTACTAAGTTTTTTATATATTTGTATTATTTGCATACACACAGACACACACACATATATAACTCAATAAGTTGTAAGAAATGAAATAGGTAAAATAAAAAAGGTTTGAGGGGAATTTGTTGTGCTATGGAATGAAACTCAACGAAACTGTAAAGAACCAAAAATAATGAAAATTAAATTTCTTCCCATAAAAAAATTTGAGCTGCTTATAAAATTTAATTTTCAAAGCTAAGCATTGGCCTTCATCTCATACTGCGATCATTTTAAATCGTTTCCTTCCTCAACTAAATGTAATAATAATGTTTTCAACTAATATTCTAGACTAAGCTTAGTGACTAACCTCATTGAACACAAGAAAAACAACTCATTTTTCTTCAAAATATATTTTAATTGTTATTCGTTTATCTCTGCTACGCAGCATAATTCATAAGGAATGTCATCATTTCTATATAAAATATTTCTCTGAGTAAAAACTTATTTACATTTCTACAAAAATCTCATTCAATTCTAAAATTGAATTTAAAATTTGTTAGTAATTTTTTACTTATTAAACTATATTAAAAATCCCATCTTTGGTAAAAACTAGGTTGAGCTTCCTAGGAAATTAATTGCGAAATCACCATGGACGCCAAAGAGCTGGTTTTTTGGTGATTACGGGCTGCTTAGTGAGGTCTTTTGTTTTTATTTGAGGAATAGTTTGAACAGGGCTTGTTGGACACATTAGGATGGTTGAATCTTTTGGTTTAGGTGCTGTTCCGTTGAGGTAGACAGAGTTTTGAGACGTTGGAGATGGTGGCGGTGAAGGATAAGAAACCCATACTGTTGTGGTAGTATTGGCGGGAAAGTTGGCGGGCGCGAAAGTTGAATTTACACGGTTTCCATGGCAATTTGAAGCGAGATGTGACATCAGTTTTTCTCTTAGATGATCAGCGCCTTCAGAAGCAGAGAGATTCTTCGATACTTCTGCTGCACACTGGTTGAATCCTGCTCTAAACTCAGCCAAAGAATTCATGTCTGAACAAAACAGAGAAATTGATAATTAAATTTTTGATTTCTTAGAAAGAAGAAATAGGATAGGAAAATTTACAAAAATATCCTATGAAATGATATCACAAATTTAGTCTGTTTTTGTTATCGTTTTTATTGTGTGGAATAAAACCACACAGACGAATTATTTCCAAAATGAAGAATTGAAAAAAAAAAAAAAGTTTAAATTAAATTAGATTAATGGTACATACCTTGGATTCTCATGTCTTGTCTTTGAGCTGCCTTGAGATATCCAACTGTCATTTCCAATATATCTGCTTTCTCCATTTTAGAGTATCTGCTTGCCTAAATATAAAGAAAAATTATCTGATAAGTAATAGATACGGGGCGTCTGTGAACCAGTTGTTAAGTGATATTCAATTTAGGTTAAAGTAGGTCACTGAACACTCTGATTGCATTTACGCGAAATTCTTCCGCTAGATTAATTAGCAGATTGTAAACAAGTATTCTTGCTTACTTACATCTTTGTTCAACAGTTCCAAAACAAGACTTTTTAGTTCGTTCAAACTGTCGTTTATTCTGGCTCTTCGCATCTTTTCCATAAGCGGTTTCTTTGCCTGAAGAAAAAAATAGAGGGATCTCAGTCAGATTGTTGTGTGATTTTACCAAAACTCATAAATTAAATAAATTGTAAGTAAAAATAGGTTTTGCGAATAAACTTTCTCTCTTACCTTTCGCCTGTCGGAAAGAATCTTGCTAACATAAGTGGAACTATCGATGCATTCTATCGCCATTTTTAATTTCAAATGATGGGTTAGCTCTGATAGATGTACTTTCGTAAGTGTGAGCTGATGAATGAGAGACTTACATGCACCGGTCTCTTTTATATGCATGAGATCGTGGGAATATCTAGTCGTGTGTCTCCCCGAGTTCATCTTATTTACAAACACCTGTCCGAACACAATCGGCTTGCTCTTCAAAACAATAACACTAACGACTACAAAAGTCCTACCGTGGGAACCGTCTGTTCTGATTGGCTACTGGTCTCAAGTCGCACGATAAACGTCGATTGCATTGTCTTATCGCCTTCAATGGCGCGTGAAAAGCGTGAGACCAGTAAGCAGTGATTGGCTGAGAGGTTTTCGCCTGACTTCCCTTCTTTATTGCTTACCATCTTGTACTTCCAAACATCAGAACAAAAGCTCAATGACAAGCTAGAGCTCGACTTCTTGCTTTTTTCTATTCTTAAGAAAGAGCACGCGTTCGTTATAGGAATAAACTTCAAATCCTAATGTGACGGGCTTCGTCTTTTAAATACTCTAAAAGTGAATTAAGTCGCTAAGTATTTTTGCATTGAACAAATCAATAACCTATTACTATCGCTTTACAGATACACGTGCGACAATCTCAATGCCCGTTTAGTCTCTCTTTGTTTGTCTTCTCTTAGCTGGCCTCACAGCGACGTTATGATTTTGAAAATCCAAGGATTTAAATGACAAAAGAGATTCGAAATTTCCCACGGAAATAATATGCGTGGTATGAGACGGCACTGCTTGTAAAATTACAATTAACACCACTTCCTTAGGATAAGTAATTGCCCAAGACGGGAAGAAGGGATTAGAGCTGGATTTTCTTGTTTCTTTGTTGGGAAAAAAAGGTATTACTGTAATCCCGAATTCTTTTTTCATCTTGGGTTTTCCAAGAAAAACGTCTTCGACTTCCTGTGAAACTCAAATGTAAAATTCTTTATTAGATAAAAGTATGATCCATGTAAAACTATTTAAAAAAATCACTATCTTAGCTTCACGGAAAATATCCATTCGTCAACTTTATATAAAAAAACGTTTCGGAAATTATTCCTTCTAAAAGTATTTATCTGGCCTAAAAATGAGTTTTGTCGATCTGGTAAACTCTCGATTGCCTAGGCATCTTGCATGACTGCATCTACTTGCTAATAATTATAAGTACCAGAGTATACGAATCAAGTTTCTCCAAAGTAAAATAATATAATTCTGTCATTTTTTTCCCGGTTTCTGTACAATGAGTCACGATTCTCTCTCTCTCTCTCTCTCTCTCTCTCTCTCTCTGTATATATATATATATATATGAAAAATAAATTGAAGAAGACGGACAATTTCTAATGTTCTTTAGAAAATTTAATAAACGTTTCGACCTTTGGTCTACGAAGTGCAAATGTGCAAATTTGGAATCCTGGAGGATCCTTCTGGTGTGAACAACATACCAATCTTCTGTTCATGATTTATATCTATCCATTCGTGTCTAAAAAGACTGTTCCTCAGTACTGTTTTAATCCCAGTTCTTTATTCATTTGTTAGAACTACGTTGGGAATTATTAAAGCAGGTTACTGGTTATTTCTAGTTTATTAATGCTGTATTTTTTCACTTTTCTTTTATCATCACAAACCATCGAAAAACTTTTTAGCGTCTCTACATTCTTCTATTCTTATCTCAAAAGCAAAATGCCATCAAAAAACAAAAGACGCCGAGTTACTCTTGTCAAGATTGCAGCGTCCATTGTTTAATTGGCGTCTGTTATTGGCGGTATGCAATGGCATTTACAAGCATAGCTTCGATGTATATGCAGCTGCATGCCTGTCATGGGTCAATAATCTAATGCTCACCAAACGACGCTAATGCATATTTACAGAATGCCATCTCGAGATGAAACTCAATATTTTTTTGGTGCATGCGAATCAAAGTACTTTATTACTGAAGTATAAATTAAACAACACTGAAGAAGTCGAAGAAAAGTATTAGATTGCATTCGTTTCATCATCATCATCATTATTATTATTATTATCTTTCTTTTTTTGTAATCTAAGTAGTTTTATTTTTTTTTCAAAAGGAGGAAGCAAGCAGAAACATAAACATAAGTATGACGAAAACAAAGCTTTCGTCTTTGTAGTTTTGTAAATAATGAACCAGTTACGTACTGTTCTTTATCTTATATATTTCAAACCATTCGAAGTTTAAAACAATTATTTCTCTTAAATATAATTCTCTGAACTATTAGAAAAGACGAGGCTTTTTTTTTTTTTTTTTTTTTTGACAAATAAAAGGCATTGAGTCGCCAGGTTTGTTTTCCATAAATCAAAGAACATTTATTTCAACTTTGAATTGGTACTCGTGTATAATTATAAGTACCTATTCCTTGCTTAACTGAGAGAATCAAATCCAATTCTGTCTCATGCTATTTTTTTAAGAGTTGTGTCATGATCCAAAGTCAATACCAACTGCATTACTTCTTTGACAAGTTAAAGAGTTTCAGTAATAATAATAATAATAATAATAATAATAATAATAATAATAACTATAATAATAATAATAACTATAATCCTTGAAACATGTGCCCTCATGAACATAATATGATCATGAGGGCTAGAAGACCTCATAGCCTTCATGACTTCAATACTGCAGAGAATAAAAATAATGATGATGATGATGATGATGATAATGAACTTTATCCACGATATTTATGATATTGACGTGTCAATGATATAGACTGCAATTTATCAAGCACCTTATCTGTATGCCGGTCACAATCAGGGCAGAGTTTTCTCTGTTAATCAGTTTCAGTGCTATAAAGGCCCTTTCTAATATAAAAATCAGCCTTCATATTAAGGAGCGACTTCAAAGCATTTTGTTGTTTTTAGAAGATCAAGATAGCCACGCGTTCGTGTGCTAATAAGTTAACGTTCGCTCGTGCATGACAGTTGACGTGTTTGTTAAGCACAAAATTGTCTATTGTCCCTTATCTCAAGATCATGGCGGCGCTTTGACGGCGTTCCTTATTAAGATATCATGCAATTTGTCTCATTATGCAGTTCGTTATGCAATAATTATGCATTATGCAATGCGGTTATATCATTGCACGTGCACTTTTGAGTCTGGCATAGCACCGCCCATAAATCATTGTATTTTTGCACCTGCGTGTTTCTCGTGGCAAACACATGGACTGAGATTCTCCCATCAGTTGATTGAAATAAGAAAATTAACGAAAAAAGTCAAACTTAATGTTCTTTCTAAATACATCAGTGAGCGACAATAATGGAAGATTAATGCTATTTATCCTGGATTTCAGTTATATTAAAATTATTAAGTGTTTCATTCGTGTATTCGTGTATTTTAATTTTACTAAATAAGTTAACGTACTTTTAAGTAAAAAACAACGTAATTAAAATTATGCAAACGAAATTTTTATTTAACTGTGGCGATTCAACTTATTGTCTTGTATTTCACTGCTCTGGCATTCTTCCTAATCAGTTCTCTTTTACTCCGACGAAGGACTAAAGATACTTACAATCCATCCATCGATTCTTGCCCTTTTTTAGGTGGAAAAAGTGTATAATTACACATGTACAGCTTATTCAAAAGTCTTTTAAAAGATTGTAACACTTTTCCGCTTATTACCGTCGTCAACACGTTTCTATTTTGAAATGAAGCTTTTTAGTAAAGCTTTTTTTCTTAAGATTACAAATTAGAACAAAAAAATGGAAAATTGAACAATTCAAAGGTTTACTGAGTAACGACGTTTGCCATTCGTATTTTTATAATTGTAGGGAAACAACTTATACTGAATAGCTTGTATTAGCAATTTAGTGTTTCTTGTTTGTCACAGAAATCTAACGGTCGTCCGCGAGTTGCCCTTCTGACCTTAAACGGATTTTGACATTAATTTATTTTACATCCATCATTTTGTAAGCTATTGATCTGTTTTGGAATTCTTGGTCAAATCGTTTCAGAAAAGCGCTGAGAAAAACGGCCTAGAAATATTAGTCGTGAAAAAATATTGGGATTGTGTTAAACCTAGATTTTTTGATGTGATTTAATTGAAATAAAATTAGTCAAGAAAGAGTCATTTTTACTGAAGGACTCCGAATAAAACATAAGTGGAGCTTAAGGCAAAATAACAGGTTGTTTTCTACCTGTTTAATCGTATTGGAAATAATAAAATGAATAAATTTACTACTAGTTTTCTCGCTTTTGCAAGAGGAGTTGAGACTAACGAAATGACGATGTCATTAATTATAACTTGAAGAATTTGATTGAGTGAACTTGCTTAAACTATAGCCAATGATAATAACAAGAAAGAGATGTTCGTTAATACTAATAATAAATGAATGACACAGCCTTCACTTACGACCATAGAAATTGCTTTTATTTTTCTTTGTTGTGGAAATCTCCATCTATTTTTTAACCTAATTTAAAGAAATCAGCCTCGATCAACGAATGATTCCCCTGATCTTTAGGTGTGATCTTTAGGTGCCTCGGTGAATACAACATTATAACAAATTCAAATCTTTAAGAAACAAGAACAAAGAGAAGAGACTTAAAATTAACGACTGTGGTAAATTATAAACGTAAAAGAGATGGAAGGTTTAGAACTGGATGAACATTTAATGAGCTGTGAACCTCGTGTTTAAGGCTTGTTAAATGATCCACCTGTACAGCTGGAATGCCTTTCATGATCAGATCGTGTTCGTTAAAGGTCTGTTTAGAAAGAAGGACTAATTTTTCTAATGCTCTTTTGTAATGATTGGTGTTTTCGTTCCTACTTATAATCATTGTGGAAAAAAGTCTGGGTTCAGATCCTTGTTAACTTGTTCGGTTGTCGGTTGTCTGTTTTTTTTTTTTTTTCGCACGTAAATGGCTCGATAAAAAATTTTTTAATAATAAATATTTAAAACCTAGGCAAATAGTAACGAGAATTTCACATGCAACTAAAAGGACCTAAAAGATTCAGAATGTCTTTCTCTGGGATCGCATCACTTTTAGGTTGGCTTAAGAAAAAATAAATAACTGAACCCCGCTTGAACGAGGGAGATTTTTGTCTCTCAAAGGGCATGCCTACTATTATTATGATTATAGTACTGAGTGTTTTAATAGTCTCGGCAATAACATGCGCCAATATATTGAACTGATTTTAGATACCGTCGAAACGTGGCTTTTAAATTTTTAAAACTTTTTAATATGCCTCTACGTTCTTTATTATCGCAGGTTTTTATTAGTAAATTGATTAGTAAATCTCTTCTACTTTGATTTATAAATCAAGCTTTATTCCCCCAATTTGTTTTGTTTTGTTTTGTTTTTTTCTTTTTTAGGACAGTGCTACTTCCTTTAGTCAATGAAATAAAATCCGATTTGGCCAAAATAATGGAATAAAGACTGATTTAACATAACTTGCTGATCAGAACTTGGCCAGCAAGACGTTTAACAGTTTTTCCGTTTTCCTCCCTGGATGTTGATGGGGTATTATTTAGTTGCCTGTTATTTTAACCGTCCCCGGAGTTTAAAATCAGACCTCCAACATCACAAAAACGGTCAATATCATTCAGCACTGAAAAGGCTATATCAACTGCCGATAAATATAAGATAACTACAAGAATATAACCAATAGTCACCTATGGTGTGTTTTGTTGCTTTGTATTTATTCAAGTCATGATTTATCATTGAATTCTATGAATATTCCTTAAAACTGCAACATATATTTTGAGAGTTTAACTGAATTTAAGGCCTCTTAAATCATGATTGGTACAGTCTTTCTTTTGTGTGAGTAGAGAGTACAATCGAACAGGTTGAACGGCTTATCCATCTTAGTCTTAAAGTTAGTATTTTCTTTTGTACTTGCTAATACTAACTGTTCTTTGTGTCAAGCTGTCTCAGAAATAAAGAAAGAATAACAATTTCATGTAACTGAAATGTATTCTTTATTCATGGATAAATCCTTCAACACATAAGAGGCGTGACAGGCCTTGAATTCATTCAGCGCATGCGTTTTAAATGAAAATCACGTTGATTGAACATTGATTAGATTTTATTAAAATTAAAAGAAACAAATTCATTTTGAAAGCGAATCTTCAAAACTGTGGAAAAAACCATTATAAATAATGAGACATTACTTGTCAGTAAATAAACTAAGCAAGGCCACCAAATAAAAGTGAACTGAGCCAAAACTACTTATATTTCAAGATGCCTTTTCCAGTGATTTCAATTTGATAAATCAGTTTCTAGCTGATAACGCATCGAATAATCAGAAAAAAAGTTTTTAAAAAAGTTTCAAAAATCTCATCCGCCATTTTTTGACACAATCAGTATAAATGGAGTTTTTTCATTTTCTTTTGGAAAATTCACAGGCGTTTTTCTGTCACACTCAATTTGTTAGTTAGCAACTGAAAAAAGTAACGGTTTTATGTAAGCTCAAAAATATTCTTTAACGTTCTTATTAGTATGAAAAAGTTTTAATAAAATATGGTAAGATTATAACGGGCACACAACTTAAAACAAAAAACAAAAATTTGAAAAAAAGGGACTGTTCCCAAACCAGATTAGGAGCAGAGGAACTAAATTTTAAAACGCAGTAAGATCCAGCAGACGGGAAAACCCCAATACATAATTGTCAACAAATGGCAGTTAATGACATATAATTTTGAGTTTGAAAAGAAAGAAATCGTACGTATGCAAATCAAGTACCGAATGGATAGAAATGAAATTCTGATCAAGATGTTGTCGAGGATTCAGAGCGTATTCTTTAGTTTCAAATTATTATGAAATAAACAAAGATTTTTTTAACTTTGAATTTTTGATGATTTATTGATTTTAGAGCCACAAATATTTATCAGTGCACGAGGTTCTTTTATTGATTGCGGCTGCTATCATTTTCAATTAACGGCTGTTTGCACAGCTAGCAGCAATTTTGATCTTAAACAACGTGCTTATTTTGCATTTGGTGTTTACTATTAACGAGAGTTACATCTGCCCTAAATGCTGCTCGCTTGGCTGGACAAGTTCATTTATAAGTAATTCGCAATGAGGTCGCAAGCAAAAGGTGCATCGACTTTAGCAATGAAAACAGCACGTGCAATCAAAGATATTGTGTCAGCACAACGGGGTTCACAGTGCGGCCCAAGTCAGTAAGTCTTTCGCTGTAACGTGGTTGAAATTGGCGGCTACCTTCAAGCTTTTTTTGAGCTGCTATTTTCGATTTCCTGTGAGATAAATGCTGCAACTTGAAAAGTTAATGTCCTCGGCTTAACACAGATTCAAGAATGAGTTCTGGTGTAGCAAACGGAAGTATGCCTTGGTGTGGAAATGCAAAATTGTTTTAGATTCACCGAAAAAAACGGATGCTTTTGCACGCTTGTTGATAAGTTATATTTCAAATTCCCGTTTTCTAGAATGTATCGCTGGACGGTTAACTTAGTAGCTTTGATTTTAAGATTAAGAGTTTTTTTTAAATAACAATTTAATAAAAGAGCGTTACATTATAGAAAATTTGAATTAAAGTGCTTTCTTGCATGCTTTTCCGCTGACAGCTGTTTTGATGCTGTTTACAAGTTATTTTTCCCAGGGTGTTTTGCATTCTGCGTCCATATTGTTATGGCATTATGCCAAAGAATAATCAATTCAGTGTCTTCTTCGCCAGAATGTTTGGCACCGAGGCTCAAAAACAGGAAATTCCATCACTTGAAGTGGTCCTTTGTACTGTAGAGTGCGTGCTTGGATGTAGACTATTTCTTCGATTGTCAAAAAACGTGGTTTATTGAAACATTAACATATTTTTAGAAATTAAGGTCGGACTAGAAATAAAATGACTATAAGTTTAACTGTAAACGAACTTTTCCATTTGGCCTGACAAAAAGTTGAAACATTCTGATGAACCATAAGAATCTTCTAGAAAACCATGTCCATGCAAGATTATATAAGAATCAGTTTGGCAAAAATGAAAATCAGATTTGGCCGGGCCTTTACCGTTTCAAAGGATGATGTTTTCCTCCTAGATACACTTTTTGTGTAATAACTTTGGGAGACGAAAGTGTACAAGCTTGCACATAAATTCGTACAAGGTATTTCTTGAAGAAATAAAATGACCTTTGATTTTTTTTTTATATTTGATGGCATGTGGACTCGAAAAATTAAACGCTTAAAAAAACTTAACAGAACTATAAGACATTTTTTAAATAACTATGGGAAGAGATATTTAAAGAATGTAAAAGTTTCTAAACTAAAAGATCTGTCGTTTCTAGTGATTATATTTCTGTTGTTTGTACCTCTTTCAAGTTATAAATAGTCTTCACTGAATTCACTCACTTGAAGAGCTTTAGGCGCCATACATCTTATATAGTCAAGAGAACAATTACGTTGAAATTTGCCGGCGGGAAAATGGTTACATTTATTTATAACCTTTCTACCTTTCTACCAGTATTAGTTCTAAAGAAAGAAGTACATATATTCAGTAAGATTTTACTCAAAACTAAATTGGTTAGTCTTTTTATAAAGTCAGTCAAGTTTCCCAATATTAACATGTTGAATTGACAGCATGAGGAAGTTATGTCAGAGTTTGAAATGCACGTGCATGTCATGAACTCAGAAGGCTGCAAAGCATGATATGACAAGTAGCTGTCTCATCTGCAAGCATGCATGCATGCAATTTCCATACTTATTTCTACTATCTTTTTCACTCCTTATGCTCCCGAAAACAAGAAACTACAGGACTCGTTAACTTCTAATGATCAAGCAGAAGCGAGAGCCGACTAATGTTAATTTGCAAACTTTAGGAAAGTAATTAAAAATGCAATGGGCACATTTCAATTAATATTTTCATACTAACGCAAAACGCATAAATAACGTACTTTCGCCGTCATAAATTTACGGAGTTCCCTTAGATGAGCACGTTGCTGATGGTGCGTAATTCTCAGCATTCTCAGTAATCTATGCAATCTTATTAAGAGTTGCGAGTGTCTGACCAGGGCAAATTCCCTTTCCGCTTAGGAAAGCCTTAAAAAGTAATTTTTAATTTGGTCAAATAATTTGGTGATTTACGAGGAAGCCGAAAAGCCAAAGAAATACAGGAATCAATCATCTCGTAGATATTGGAGAACCTAGATAGGTGTGTCCGGCGTAGCTTTGGTGTCATGCTGACCACATGGTATAGCGATGTCAGCTTAAATTCAAGAAGACAAAATTGGGAACACATTGATACATTTGGTGCCCAACCGAGAAAACCATATTGACCTTAGGAGTAGTTCCCAATTGGCACACCAGGTACTATGTTTTGCATGAAGCAATTATTTTTTAGGATGAAGCTTTTATGTAGGTTTAACCAAAAATTAGTCATATCAGACCATGCACTTCCCTGATGAGACATGCATGGTTTAATGGGCGCGGGTTTGTCCTATACTGAACAGGAAACACGTTTTAAGTAGGCATGATATTTCCACGTGCATCTTGGTGGGAATGATGTTTTTTATGTCGCACAAACACCTTTCCTTAAGTAAAAAACAGATACATGCATGAGACAAGAAACAGTTGACAAGTGCAAGAAGCTCATGTAATCTGAACGCTCAACTTTAAATCTTAGTTTCAAGGACAGGGTTAAATATGAACCGGACAATTTCATTACTCAAATGATTTAAAGTTTGACCATTGAACAGAAAATTCATATATTCTATAGCTCATGCCGGGCCAATGTTTTGGCTAAACATCCTGTTGATGAAAACTCAGCATCAATCACACTGAAGTAAAATGCACGGATACACTTATTTATTCAAACGAAAAATACAAGCATAGTTAATAAAATTAGTTAACTATAACAGTCGGTTATGAGTAATGATGTCGTTATCATCATCATCACCACCATCATCACTATCATCTTTATCTTCGTCTTTGTCGTCGTAGTTGTTATCACCACCGTCATTATCATTTCAATCTATTTTATCCGGAACCCTGAAACCGAGCCTCAAGGCTGATCTAACTGAGGTAGCAGGGCTAAACTACAGGTGGAATTATAATTTAAAATGTTGGTTCAGTTGCGTAGAAAGGAAACTCGAGAGAGCCCAGATAAAAAAAAGTTAAGATCTCCAGTATTGTGGAACCATAACTAATTAAATTATTTCACATGAATTATCCAATTTGTAAATCTAATAAGGCAATTAAATATGAAGGTACGGATACGCGGTGGTTTTTTTTTTTTTTTTTTTTTTTTTTTTTTTTTTTTTGCAACGACGGCAAGGAAATTGCTAGATAATGTAAATAATTCGTGGCTAAACGGTGCAGCGATGAAGCAATTGTTGAAAAACAATTTTACTTTTTGAAACGATTGCTCCAACTTGTATCGCAATATTTCTTTGAATTCCACTGCAGGTTAGACGCTGCATCGCCAAATGCAACCTCGCAAAGCAAGACAATTTAAAGAGAAAATTGCCCTGCGTATCCGCATGTTAAGGCTAGTTATATTCATCTATGTCATGAGTATTGGAAGAATACTTTAAACCTAAGCAGTAGATCTATATAATTACCGGTTAATATTTAAATGTTTTGGCTCCAGTTTAGCATATTTTGATGAATATCTCGTCAAGGGAATCGACATTTGGTTGATCAATTCACTTTTTTTTTTATTGAATCCAAAAAGTTTAAAAGATTTATACAATATAGACACTCAAACCAATTAAAACCTAAGAATACCTAATGTCTAAAAATGTTTTTTTTTGCTCCATGCTTCATTCTTTTGCACATTAGTTTTTCGAAGTTTTTATTCAGCATTGTATTCGGGCATGAGCGTTTTATTTGTAGGTATGAATAAAATAGTAAGAACACAAATGCCTTTTTTTGTTAAATATTCGCTCTGGATATTATTTTTAAACCTTAAAAGAATAAAGAAAATTAGTTAAATTGAAAGTTTACATGAAGCAAAGAGAAATATTCTTTTTAGTCCTGTGTACGTCAACAACGCAATGTCTAATCCACCTGAACGATTTCAAATCCATCCTTTTGTTTATAATAAAACATAGACCAGCTTTTCATCATGAGATTCTAACTCCTTTTTAATTCACTTCGGTTCCAGCACGTCGGGTAAAAACAACAACATCCCCCGAAGCATTCGATCCATTGAGTTCATTCAAGCAGGTAATTTTGTACTTGCTTAAATTTATATATTCCTTTTTGGATTCTTGTACCGTGGGAATATTTCGAGGTCTTTTGTTTTTGATATTGGTGGAACAGCGTGTTCAAAGGTCGCGGTGTAAACCAGAACAAAAGAGACAAAAGTGTTGATCCAAACTACCTGCTGCGATCTCATCCTTTAAACACACGTTCCTATGCTCCTTTCAAAACTTCTAACAAACACAGGCTGTTACGTTCAAGCATACATATTAGCCGCGGGCTTGAAAATCAAATCAAATACCTCTCTATCTATTTAATACGCAATATTCTGAAGACCTTGTGGCGTTTTTCAATTACCTTTGGTTTTCAATGAACATGGTAAACTTTTAATAGGCTGATTACAATATTCCCCTCCCTCTTTTTACAACACTCGTTCTTATTGTTAGCTGGCACAAGACTTTTGTCAACCTGACCAATAAACGTTCAATATTTTAAATGGGTCGCGCGCCTTTTTTTCTTCATTGACAGATTATAGTCATTAGTGAGAACGTACAGAATAAAGGCACCAATCACAAACAAGCTAGCTACCCACGAGAGTGTCAACTTGTAGTTACTTTAAATGTTTTAACAACCTACTGAGTTTATGGTGAACAATAACGGTCAACATATATCAATGCAAAGAGAATACACAAACCTATTGACTATCGCCTCCTGTAGTCAGAAAGCTAAAACACGCTTCAGGTATCTTGTCTGGTTAAGAATAAGACTTTGTAAAGAGAATGGGGAAACAAACCAGAACAGAAAAAGTAGCATGGAACAGTCGACGTTGTGGCCATGTGCCTCAAAGTTTCAGACGTAGGGTTAGTACGTATATGTTATAGCCGGCTTTGGATCACTTTAAGAAAGTTACACTGGCATAAGCTATTTGTTTTGGTTCGATAAACGATTCATTCATTAATTCATTAAAAAACGAATTACAACTTTAAGCAAACTAGTTTAAAAATATGTTTAACTTCAAATCCTTCTCGAAGAAACTGATACTTGATCAATATTAACGTTATTAACTTTTGGGAAAATGGTTAGTTATGTTTATTGATAGCAAGATCCCTCCTTTGGCATGGTGAATACCGTACGAATGTTATCTATTCCAAGCAGATCCAAACCTGGATGAAAACGACTTTATATTGGCGTTAAAATTCTTCCAAAGCTCTTATTTTTCTTTGCACGTTGTTGCTTGCTCATTTTAAAAGTACTTGAAGTGTTCTTAAGATAATCGTTGCCTTATCAATTTATTTGGTAGTTACTGTAATCATGGTTGAATATCGAACCTTAAATATCCTACTATATAGCCAGGTTTTCTACCTCTTTTTCCGGAGTCAAACCTTATCGATTGTTTTTGCGTTTCAGCAAATGAAGCCTATTACAGAAAAGATTCGACGGGAACGAATAAATAACAGCCTTCATCAACTCAAAATTTTAGTTCTCAACGCCATGAATAAAGATGTAAGTGAAGTGTGACAAGATGTCCCTCATTAGCATTGATAAACATGTGCAAACACTGTTATTTCGCTGTAATCCAAATTCTGAATTCTTCTAAACTTAAGGAACTTGGAAAGAAACAAGAAAAGTTTATTTTTTGATTCATACTTTCGGTTACACAAACGTCTCGGCGCTAGAAAACATACATAGAAAACACCGAACTCGAATCAAATTATTATGTGTAACTCGGAATTACTTCTCAACTTTTGAATATTCAAACATTTCCAACTTTGTGTTGTTTTTAGGTGTTACAATACGCAAAAATGGAAAAAGCTGATATACTTGAAATGGCTGTAAAGTACATCAGATGTTTACAAACAGCCAAACAAAAATCACAAGGTAAACAATAAAACTATTTAAAAAAATTTAGAACTAATTTAGTGCAAGAAAAATATATAAAATTTGCTGTGGAATATAAATTAAAGTTTTATCTTGCCTCTTTCGTCAGAATTAAATTTTACAAAATTCGTTTGAGGCGAAAGTTACAAAACCTGCCATTGTCCGGCTGAGCTCGCGGTTTTATTTTGTCGTCTTGTAAAAAGGAAACCAGTGTTTAGTCGACAAACCGGTATTTATGGTAAAGAGAACTCTCTGCGGGGACGGATGCCTAGGCATGCATTTCAAGACCATCTTGATATTGTTAAAAGAATAACTACCTTCGATGAATGGCATATTAGATCAATGTTGGCGGTATGCTTAGGCCGTGGTTTTAGTATACTGAGGTGGGGGTCTTAAGTAGCCTAAAATTAATAACATGATGGCGTGTATTATCTACTACATGAGGCTGGGAAAATAACACCACAGCTGAGAAATTTTTAGGATCATTGAACACTCTTAATCGATGCGCAAGATAATCTGATAACTCTTTGAAACCATTGGTATTGCAAACTTATTGAAAATTCAAATCAACATTACCGCAAACCGCATTTTTTTTGTAAACATCGACCATACTGGACTGGTAAGGTATCCTTCCATCTCCCCAGCTAGTAGGTTTTCTCAAAGTTGGTCGCGCCCCTGTTAATTAGAATTATCAAAAAAGGCAGCAAAGCTACCTAACTAGAAGCTCGCTCTTTGAAATAGGCTCAACGCCAGCTTGAACAAAAATTAAGGTCTTTTGGATCCGGATGAAAGCCGGTAGAAAGGATACTTCAAAGTGAATAAATGGATCAATATATTGATGGCTTTTGCTGTAAACTGCAGGAATTAACTCTTACCTTTTTGCCAATTCAAATTTGTTCCAAAATGAGAATGATTATTACTGAGCATCAATGAAAACAAAAAACAAACAAACAGACAAAAAAAAAAAAAAACAAAAAACAAAACAAAACAAAAACAAAACAAAAACAAAACAAAACAAAAACAAACAAACAAACAAACAAACAAACAAAAAAACCCAATAAAAACACTTTTAATGTACTTTACTCTTTTTGTTACGTTAAATGTTTAAAAGCAACTACTCTAAATTTTCATAAAATGGCAGGATTAAACCTCAAACGAGTTTATACCTCTGCTGTCTGCTCTTGCAAATTGAATATGCAATGTGTTGTTTGTTAAAAGGTTTTTGTTTATTTATTAATCATTATTATTATTTTTTTTAATTTGCAAGGTGGATGCAAAGGACCGACACAAGGAAATCCAGCTTCCGAAAGGCGTCCAGCAGTCAAAACACCAACTGGCAATAATGGTGGCTCACACCAACAAAACATACAAAACCATCCATCTAGTACTCGTGTTATTAATCTTGAGGCTTCTTGCTCTGGAACGATCCTACCTGAGATCCCTCGAACTCATCCAACATCAGTTACCATGGCAAAACAAAAAAGCCATACACCAGCTGGAACAAAAACTGATTATGTACCTTTGTCAGACTTCAGCAACTTTCTGCACCGAGCAAGTAGGACGTCAAGGCGGGGAAATAATTCAGCAAATTGCACAAACATGGGTTTCACTTCTTGTTTAAAACCTTCATTGAATGGTTTAGGTGCATTTTTTAAAGAGAGGTCACCAATAGGAGAAAAGAAGGAAAATACATTTTCTGCTGAAAAGAACAAAGAGAACATGTTATCTTTAAGCCCAGAGAAAACTAGGCAAGACACAAAGACAGAAAAAGATAATATTCGTCTACCTGGTATGGAGTGTTTTGTGAGAAACAACTACATAGCTGAGCGATTAAACGCTTATGAAGAAAAGCAGTCTTTTGCTGGATATACCTTAGAGAAACAACAGGGAGAATTACAAATAGATCATTTTGGTCATTCACAATATTCACTTCCCTTATGGAGGCCATGGTAAATTTATCTGCATTATTTATACTTTATGACAAAAGAAAACTTTATATCATAGCAACTTGATGATTTAGATATATTATATACCTGATTTTTTATGGTATACGAACAACGAAATTTATTATATATTTAAGACATTAATTATTTAATGAAGAAGTTTATTTACAAAATTGATTATAATAGTTGTTTTTTCCCTTTCTTGTTCTGATAAACCACGCCTCTATATTTAAGGACTACATAACTTTTAAATTACTATTTATATAAAGCAAGGAAGCCTACTGTGAGGTATTGTTTTTGATAAACTATTCATGTTTCCACTAAGGTGCAGGATTGCAGAAACATTATGCAAATGAGCGAAATTGACATTGAAGTGTTTGCCGTTCTTTAATGAATTGAATTGATCTGCTTAAATTTAATTTATAGTTCTATGAACACATAATATCATATTTTGTTTAAGATATTTTGAATAACCTGGTATTCATACCAGAAGCTCTACGAGCCACGCTATTACCTATACAAAGCTCTCTCTCTACCAAACCTTTTCTAGCAGCTGACAGTCAAAATTAAAGTTAACTTCGCACCCTAATACAAAAGCTGAAGAAAAAAACTAGATAGCATCAAGAATTGCAATTTAGAAACGTGTGTTATAAGATTCCCTATGGTCACTGACCCGTATGATCACTATCAAAAGAACCTTGAATGTTGACAGTTTTAGACATTTTTTTAAAATTATGTAATCTTTCTGGTTTTGGAAAGAAGCAGACGATCAACGTGGGCCTTACACTTTGAAATATTTACCATCAGTATCCCTGCCTCGTGTCACTAAATTAAAGTCAATCTGCTTGTCTTCAATAAGTTTTGATAAAGCATACTTTCTACCGTTGTCTTCCTCACAAACCTCGTTACAAAAAAATTGTAAAAAATATGAATATATAATCCAATTCACAGCAGGAATAGCGTTGAAATTAGGCATTGTACACATAAGTGAGTAAACAGTTTGATCTGGTTTCAAATTCTAGCTGCACAACTGAAATTCTTAGTAAAGAAAACTAGCACTGAAAAGGGAAAACGTTCTGAGTTTTAAACTACAGTGCACAAGGAGGCATTTTTGAAGTATTTTTAAGCTTTTAAGATTTAGCAATCTTCATGCAGCTATAAGAACAACGCTAGGGTTGGTCAATGTTTGTTAGTCTAGTCTATTTTATAATCAACATCCACACATTTTTAAAAATAGCCGTTTTTATTTTCTATTTCTAAAACGTTTTGGATTATCAAGTAAATTTTCGAATCATTTTTTTTTTTACAACTTTAGGCGATATATTTACAAATCTCACCAACGGTTGGCGAGTTATTTTTTATGACGCATCTTTGATTACGTCATTTATGAATTAAATTGAACATTCTAGATTCGCTTTTGTTTGGATAATCTTGGTTGAAATATCTTGTTTAATAGCATATTTTTTCTGTTCTTCAGAACAAAGAGCCAACGAAACGCAACAAATAACGCAAGCTTATATTTTCAGCTATTTTTGTGTCTTAACAATTGTTGGCTGTACACTGAATTCCTTCTATCGCAAAACTCCGCCGAGAATACATTCGACAAAGTCACATTGACAGTAATTCTATTTTTGGACGAGTTTCGTGAAAGAAGCAATGAATTATGGCAATAATGTTACAAATTCGAAAAATCCGCAAGTTTGAGAAAATATGTACAGTTTAGAAATTTAAACAATTAAAAATTTTCTATTCAAAGTTGGCACAAGCACCTAAAATTGGCGTCAGTTCACCATGGTCTCCACATAGGGGGTTTTGCTAATGCTGGTCTATGAGTTGTTGTTGAGCTATGGTTTACTGGATTCTTCTTTAAAGCTAGTGTTTCTGGAACACCTTGCAAATTTTCATCGACGCTTTCTTTCTTGATTGGCATGGAAGCTGCAATTGGCAGTGTTGTTTTGTTTGACGGAGAAGGCGGGGGCGATGGTATAGGTAGCCATACAACAGTCGGTATTTTAGGCGTTGTTATGCTAACTGGTGACGTAGGTAGTGCATTAGCTGGATTAGGGAGAATAAAAGTTGGCGGTTGACTGCCGACGTGGGTATTACCATGGAAACCTGCAGGAACATGTGTAAAAACCTTGCCATGCATCTGCATATCACTGGGTGAGATGGGTGTTGGTGTAGACATATTTCGCATTAACTCTATGGCACATTGATTGTATCCAGCTCTATACTCTGCCCATGACATAGGACCTGGTAAAATAATACAAAAATGTGTATTTAGACATCGGCAGGGATAGAAAAACACCTGATTTATAAATTAGCTAGTTTTAAAGTGTAATTACAGTATAGCGCCATATGATTGGTATCTTACAGCTGATAATTAATGTAATCGTTTTTTCCAGTTTTAATGACAGTAACCAAATCAAAAGCAATTGTTGCTTTTTTTTGCAATATTGAAAATTAATTGGAAAAAGCTTGGAAGTAGCAGCAATATGTTTTGACTTTTTAGGTTGTTTTTCCTTTCTCAGTGTCCTTCTGTGAAATCAGTAGCAAAGAACGCGGAAAAAATCAGCATAAATTTGTTTACAATTTTCCAAACGATTTTTCTCGTTATTTTAGTGTTATTCGGTATGACACAAGAGAAGAAATCTAAACTAAAATTAGAAATAGAAATCAGAATCGAAAATCAGAAATATTTATTTAAAGAACGTTTAATGATAAAGAGATTGAAGCTTACCTCTTTTTGTTATGTCTTGTCGGTTGATGTCCCTAAGGAACTTTACCGTCATTTCCAAGATATCAGCTTTTTCCATTTTTGAATATCGAGAAACCTGAACAAAAATAAAACATGCTTAGTCATGGAGCTGATGGCCTAATTAGTGCGTTGCTATTTCTATAGGTCTTTAGCCTTTTTTATTGTTGTTAGTTCGTTAATAACAGTAACAGCTTCTGGTAGTTTAAACCTATCTAAGAATATAAATAATTTCGGGGAGAAAAGCAATTAAATATTAAATAAAGGTTAATTATTTGAAAACTTAATAAGTGCAGGTTTTCTGAAGTCTTTTGCATCATTGGGGTTTCTAATGATTTATAACTTTTTCTTATAATGCTCATTTGATAGGTTTTGAATCTAAATTAACTCACTACGCGACTTTTTGTCTGTATGTGTTTTTACAAGAAGTTCTACTTGGTTGTAAAACTACTTCGAACTGTCATGATGACTGTCTGTCTGTCTGACTGTCTGTCCGCCTATGTCTTGTTGACGTTTGTGGGTACCTAGTGTACAGTTGTCAGTTTGTCAATTCAAACTACACTTACGTCTTTGTTCAGCGATTCTAACACCAATATCTTCATTTCATTTAGACTAGAGTTTATCCGGTCTCGTCGAAGTTTCTCCATCAGTGGCTTCTTCGTCTAAAATAAAAATGAATGACCATCGATATCACTTGTAAAATTTATAGTCATTTATTTTAATGCATAGTTTGATTTGAAGATTATTAATCTTTCATCGCTTCACTTCACAGCTATATATTCACACAGTTAAGTCAATCTTAAGACATTATCTGTGAACAACACCTAGAGTAAACTGGTGTAAGCAACTTCCGAACAAAGTCAACAAACCTATTTTCCGTTAAAAAGTAATGAAACACGACATATCTAAGATGTAATCTTGTTTAAATTTTTACCTTTCTTCTATCTGTGACCGGTATTTTCCCTACGAAGTCATGCGATTCGGAAATACTTTGAGAACTTTTACTTTCTAAAGTGGCCATTTTTCTTGAGATGTTCTCACGTTCAGAGCCAAGTGACAAATACTTCCCAAACGGTATTACCAATGTGTATATTAAATTCTCCCGTGGGAAAATTGCTTAAGCATTGAATCATCGATTTTAAATATTTGTAAACACTCAGTTAGAAACAATCATCTTAACAGGGTCATACAATCAGCATTAGTCTCTACAAAGCCTGGACCGTGGGAATGACTAGCTCTGATTGGCTGCAATTGTATAGTCACACGACATCTTAAAGAAACAAAGCGCCAAAAAGCCCATCAGCGCGTGACGAGCGTGAGACTGCTTTCTTGTTATTGGCTAAAATCCGTCAGATCTACGTTCTTAATTAGTTCAGAAATACGCCAATTGCAACTAATAAAACGGTCTTTTTCAACAGAAAAGAACTAAAAACTGTCCATTCTATAACAAGATTAAAAAGCTTATTACTTCTTTTTAACACAAACAAAGTCAGTGAAAAGAAGATGAAATACCTCTGACTATATTTCAAGATTTAATTTCATTTCGAAATTCCCTTGATAAGCGAATTTGAATTTCGCCCGACATTTCTTTTTCAACTCTTGACCACCACGTGTGGGTTCATAGAATTGGCTTTTGTGTCTCTTTGTGTACAAAACTTTCCGATACTTTTTGTTCGAGGTCACGAGATAAAGGAACGCTATTAAAATAACAATACACCCATGAATTTTCCCACGGTATTGTTAGTTCGGAAGGGAATGTGTTTTTTGTGGCAAAGAGCTTCGCACAATGTCCAAGTAAGCAGGGATAATAAGAAAACAATCGACCAACCAATGAAAAAGCCTTGGCTTTAGTTAATTGCAAGAGTTTTCGTCATTTAAGTCTTCTCAAAATACAAAATGAAAAAAAAATTTTGAAAGTCAAAAATGTTCTAACTTCCTGTTTTTCTTCTGGTTCCATAAGCATTTTAAATATGTGATTCAAAATATTTTGTCTAACGTTTGTCAAATCATGGTTTTATCTTGTTAAAGGCTTATACACAGTTTTCAGGAGCTTCTTCTCTGATATTTGACGTTAAACACTGAACAAGCCACTTCCCTGATAAAACACTAGCTTGCTTATCAAATTCAATGGAATTACTAGCCTTTTTCATCAAATATTAAAGATGATTAAATTTGCTGCTAATTTACTAATAAAAGATGGACCGTTTATAGTCTTCTTCGTTCATCTTCTCAAATAAAGAGATTAAATTTTAGGAAAAATTTTGATAATTCGATGTATACATTCCACACTTTCCTGAGCCAAAAACAAAACAAAACAAAACAAAACAAAACAAAACAAAACAAAACAAAACAAAAAAAAAAAAAAAAAAAAAGACGGCGAAAGCTAAATAACAGTTAAATTGGAATTCAGCAACCAGATAAACAAATTAAACAGAATACTTTTTTTGTGCTTTCAAGATAATAATATCCATTATGGTATATCGATTCAATTTTTTCCCTTTCCGTATATTTTCAGTTGAATAATAATATTTAAAAACATTTTTTTCTTTGCAATTATATATTTGGGGATAAAGCTTCTTTTACAAACTCGGCTTTTTTAACGTTTCAGTCCTATTATCAGAAAGAATATGACAATTTTATGTAAGCCTTTATGTGGGAATAAGCTATTCTTTTCTGATAATGCCTGTAATGCCTTCAATGATTGATGAAAATCGGGGAAAAAATCATTTGATCAATCCAACATGTTTGACGTAAAGAACAATTTATCCAAACTGAAGCAAAAAGAAGAAGAAGAAGAGGAGGAGGAAGAAGAAGAAGGTTTCCTGAAAAGCCGGTTTTATTCCTTAAGTGATTTTAAATATCATTTTAAAAGAATAACACAAATCATTTATACTCGGTATTTTTAGTACACCTAAATCAATTTAAACTTTCAAATATTACCCAATGCTTCCAAACTGAGATCAATAGCTTTTCCTTGTCAGTTATTTTACTTATCTAAGTCTTCACTTCTGCCAAGGCTCTTCTAATTGACATTTTTCATTTATGTGAATCCCTCCTAATTACTACGGTATGCCCAGTATTGTTTGTAACGATGTTTCTTCAGCTGGCCAAAGGCTTTGTCCACTAAAAGAGTATTTTGACAAACTGAATAACAATCCGATCTTTCGTTTTAGATTAATGATTAACAATTAGAACTTATCCTCGACGTGTCCTGCATAAAAATTACCGAACACTGGTTGGGCTAAAACGTGCTGGCCATTATATATCTACAACACGTTGAATGGTTAAAAGATTATACTGATACAGGTGCTATACACGGTTTGCTGGTCTTATGTCTAACTTTAAATAACGTCTGAGTACTGAGTGTGCCAAATATGACTTCTACGTATACAAGTATTCCTGAGGTACATCTATTTGAAGTGGGTGGTATTAAATCGAATATGCCGGGCGACTTAGATTTACTTATGGTTTAATTTTTTTTTCTTTACTGTATTTAGTTACTGTAAGTGATTTGTTATTAATATGCCTTGGTCTTAATGTACCTGAATAAACTTGTCTAGCCATTTTCTTTGTTGTAAAATTCACTTGTACGTCGTTGTTTGTAATTATCTGAATTTAAAGTATCTTTATTCCCATTGAGTCATCTAAAATAACTCTGATGTCAGGCGGGGGATGTTATATTTTCTCCTTTAAAGAGTTTAAGTTAATCTTTACTTCTTTTTATCGCTTAGGAAACTGTCTGAGATGGATTGGCGTTGGTGTGTGTATATATATATGACTTTTTTGGCAAAAATAAATAATAATAATAACAACTATACAAATTATGGAATCCCTTTGCTGATAATTTAATTCCAAATAAAGCTGATGGTATTTCGGCCATCCTTTAATTTTTTAGTCTTTTGACGTACTTTTTTTTTTTTTTTTTTGCACAGGAGTGAAAGCTTGCCCTTTAAAAGACATTGCCCGCTTTTTTCCCTCGAACACTTATGTACTTTCGCCACCATTTGTACTACCATTGACAAAATATAGAAAGAAAGAAAAAAAAAGGAAAAGAAAAGAAAAGGAAAGAAAGAAATGAATGAAAGAAAGAAAGAAGGAAGGAAGGAATTTAGAAAAATAAGAGGTTTTTAATATAATTATAAGTCGAATTCTGCCTATATTATATATATAATTGAGAAAACACAGGTTAAAGGAGTCGAGATAAATTAAAACATTTATTAAACAGTTATTTAACAAGGTTTTTTAATCGATAGGCGTTATTGACAGCAGTCTATTATCGCTTTTATTCCCTTATGCTTTATTTGTAAAACCGTTGCAATATCCATTTTGTCTATATAAATAATATACTTAATTAAACATATTTGGATTTGAACGGATCATTTGGATATTCATAGGGCGGGCACCTTAGTGACTGATAGATCTTTTGACGTATAAATTGAAACCCTATTCTTTATAAATCACACCAGTTATCACTGATTTTTATTTATTTTTTCTTCTCCTTAAGTTTTTTTTCCGTTAAAGAATTAAATAGGCGCACTTCTCAAAGGCCATCTGTTACTTGGTCTAACTCGTAAGGTTCTTTTAATCCTCACTCGAAAACTAACGAACATTCAATAGAGCTATTATTCAGTCAATGAATAAACACATGTCAAATGCTCAAGGGCTTTGTTCGCGTTAAAATCTTTTCTTGAACGGCTTTGTCTTACTCGCTCTCTACTGAGAAAACACTCGAATAGCCTTTTTAGTTAGACCATGGGATCCTGATAACTTAAACTGAACTAAGTTGTGGTTTCTTGGCGCTTTTCATCAACGATGATGCGTTGTGCTCCTCTATTTACCTTTTAATGTAATGAAATTAGCACAGCGTTCTCTCTTTTTTATATTAAAACGTTCAGTAGACTAGCAGGTTGAAAAGTTTTATTTCTTAATATTTCAAAGTACTTTGTAAAACTAGTTAAATACGTTTTAAAAATGAATTTGAATCAAGGATATCCAATTTATTCTCGTACATTTTATTGCATTTTTCCTTTGAAAATATTTTTCGAAACATCAAAAGAGATAAGTATATTTTATATTGATGTTCCAATCGTAAGTCATTCCATTATAAAGATAGGTGAAAATCAAAGCGTACTGATTTATCAATCTGGACTGAGTAATTTGCAAAACTTTTTTTATGAGTTTATCGTCCGTCTTTCACGAATGGTCCTCTTCAGGTTTCTTTACTTTTAGAAGGTTTAATGAGATTTTTCCCCTTCCATTTGGTATGAAGCACGTGCCTGATACAATAGTTGTGATGAAAAGAACAAACACCACAGGTTTCAGTAAGATCTGATATTTTAAAAGAAGCTTATCCCGAGAAAAGCGCATCGTAACTCTTATAAAGAAGCATGATCAAGCGAAGGTCATTTCTAAAAAAAAAAAACAGAAATTAAGTTTTGGATATTCTTTAATTTTTCTTCATAGAAACCAAAAAAAAAATTTTTTTTTCTAGTTTCTTTCTCTCTTCTTCTTCTTTTTCTTCTTCATCTTTTATTTATTTATTTTTTTTACCAATTACATTTTTCATTGTTTGCATCCACCTGCATGCACGCGCTTGACTTTTTAAAATCAGTTCCTTTGACATCAAAGACCAAATTATTAAATAATTAAATCAGTATTTAAATAACCCGAAGATTTTAAAAACACTATTCAATACTTATTATATACACAAGAAGTGAAAACTGTACTTAGGAAAAGTAAATAAAACTATCATGTACTATATTAAAATGATTGGTAGTAAAACACGAGTGTCCGTAGTTCTTCCAACTCGCTGATCAAACAAAGACTCCCCTCATTACTTGGTATTGCTTAGTTTTTCTTTACTTCAACAGGTGTTGTTTTATCAGTAAATTATAGAAAGTATACCAGTTGCAGACGTTTTTGATTCTTAAGCGCACAAGACTGGTTTTTTCTGAGTAGTTTTCGAGCTTTTCATCTTTGGTGATAAATCCATCCTGTTAAACATTTGTGGTAAAGATATTCTGGCAGATTTCGTTCGAGTTACTGAGTTACAAACAGCCAGGTTTAAGCCCAACTACATTGTATTACATGTGGAAGGAAATTTGTAAAACCATTAAAGAATATACTTACCTTTTTTGACGTTTCGAGCGTTTGCCTTTCGTCGTAGTGAAAAAAGGGCGTTTGCCCTTCGGCGTCAGAGTTTAAAAAACATCAGAGTTTTAAGAATTCAGAACGTTCATAGCCGTTGTTTTTGCGCATGTAATTGGCCTTTGCAAGCCAATCCAATATGGCTGCAGAGGGAAGTCTTACAAGGAATAAAAGTTGTACGGAAATTATTCTCTAATTTTCTTTAACTTGTAGTCTAGTTAGATGTGTTACTACAAGCAAGCCAAAATATGAACCCGTAACAACTTTCTTTCTTTTTTTCTGTCCTAGGAAGTTGAGAATCTTCAGTGAAAAAGATCATTTTTGATCCGGTTTCAGTGGTGTTACATTAGTAAAGCTCAAAGTATAATTTACCAAAATATGAACATTGAGCCATTGCATTTAATTTTGCACACGCGGGGTTGAGGACTTTGGGGAATCCTGGAAGGTAAAAAATTAAATTAAATGGAAATCCTGGGGGTGTAAGGTGAAAAGCTACTGAAAATCCTGGGGGTAAGAGAGAAGAAAATGGAAATTCTTGGGGATGAGATCATAATAAACAGTAGAAACGTGGAAATCCTGGAGCAGGGTCTTTCCAAAATTGACTATTGTTCAGGAGATAAAAAGTGAAGTGGAAATATTAGGAGGTTAGAAGGAAAAAAATTGACATCCTCAATCCCGGTGGTACACAAATTAAGAGCGGCAGCATGTAAATATCGACCTAGGTGTGCAAAATGAACGAAATCGAAATTTCTAGCTCAAACTTGGTCATAATAAAGATTTATTTGAGTTATTCACGAGAAAAAATATGTTATTTTGGGAAAAAATTTGGCGGTACGGCGAGCTTTTTTAATTTTGGGGTTTTTGATGGATTTTCATGCAGAACACCTAAAACAGTCCATCAATAACAGATCGCGAAAATAATAAATAAGATTATATTCAAGAATAAAATAATTGCTTAAAATTACAAGTTACTAGTCCACATTTTGAGAGGTTATTTTTGATTATAAATAAAATGTCAATATTCTAGGGATTTTTATTTTTAAGCGTTTTTTAAAACTTTTTTTAATAATGAAAAAAATGACATAATTCAAGTGGAGAAAAGCAAATTGCCACATGACCCAGCATTGTAAAACAATACACGTAAAATTAGAGCAACGTTTCACTACAAATATCTACAATAATATTTTTGAGCTTCTCAAACCTAGGGAATTGAGAATCCCAAACGTGTTGGATTGTCACGCCAACATGGGCAGAAATTTAGTATAGTTCAGCAGTCTGAGTTCGCGGGCTCAAGGCCTTTATAGCTGATGAGCTTTTTTATGAGCAATATAGGGTTAAATTCTGTTAGCAAAAGTAAAATACAAGACTATATTTCCTAAAAAAGTACTCTTTTTCTACGAGATTTTTTGATAAAATCCTGTTTTAAAAAAAAATTAAAACCACAGGAAGCTCACACATATACAAACCACAGGCATCCCATACACCACAATTTAATCTTAAATAGTCTAATATCCAGTCTTTAACGGCCAATTCAAATCAAAATGGCCGCTAAAATTTGTTTTATAACACCCGAAGGTGATTGGAAAAGCTTGCTCGAATATGAGAAGTTTTTGATGATTTATCTCCTGGTCAGACGAAAGCGAAGATATGGAGTCTATCTATTATTTACCAGTTTTTGAAAGGATGTGGCCGCATATGGTTTCTTAATATTATGCAACAAAAACTACACCAAAATGATGTGCAAAAGTTGTCCATCGATTGATCTTGCGTACTAATGAGCAGAAAATCCCGACCTACTTCAGAGGTGTTCTGTGATTTACAAGGCAGTTATGGGGAACGAATTTTAGAGATTTTACGGCCTTCGGGCCGAGGAATCGCACATTACAGTGGAGAATGTTTATAATATACTTAGAGCTGAAAGGAATATAAATGTTTCTAGATGTGTAGAGGTAAGCCATATATTACCAGAAGCTAGTAATATTGAATTTAATATCATTTCGCAGTCATTCTCTTATAAACCCGCCATGTTTTTTTGACCTGCGACGCATGAAGTTTGCATGCTCTTCCGCCATGTTGTAGCAAATTTCTGCCCATGTTTTCACTTTTCGAATTCCTCGACAACAGAAAATTAGAATGCATATTTTTAGAACAATATTATAACCACTAATCATGGTCTGTGGAGATTAAAAAGCATATTAAATGAAAGCCAGCTTCTTAAAACACTATTTCTGTAAATTTAAAAGAATTTGATAAAACTATAATATTTTAACGGAGTCTTTACAGATCGTGGTAAATTCGGCTGACAAGTGCAAATTCAACGTCAGTTTAAAATATCGTAAATTCTCTTAAACTTGACCGTTTTTCATGATTTTAAGCGTATTCGAAAGATGGACAGTTTAGGTCAGTATGAGCCGTGTTTCGCAACTATTTAATTTGTTATGATACTTAGCTTCCTCGTAGCTCTAAAACTGCCTGATAGATCTTTTATTTTATTTTATCTATTTATTTATTTTTCTTTTTGCAACATTTCCCACAAACTGTCAGCAGGATAATGCCAAAGTTTCATCTTCATTGAATCATTGTAACGCTTTCAAATTTTGACCTAAAGTGAGGG
>JANTNT010171849.1:0-19399 GCA_024752375.1 Entacmaea quadricolor
TTATCAAGAGACTGTGGGAATGAAACATTGTGATTGGCTGAGTTCAAGATTCTACTGATTGTGATCTCCCATGATTGACTAAAGTTTTCACTCTAAATCTTGACTGGTTCTTGTCTAAGTGGCCCTGGATATGGTAATTGCACTGTTTACTACATTATTAGTTTTTCAAGTGTTGTCATTACTAAACTTAATTCTAAAACATGTACCTCAACAGCACAATAATACACCTTGCAATCTTTATATGAGTCCCACCAAGCAAAGAGGAATATTTTGTCCATCAACAGTTATTGACAGTTTTGCACAGTTGAATTACTTATTTATTTCTGGCAAATAAACCTTTTCAAATACTTATTGTATAGATCACATTATGTAAGCACAGTAAACAGTGTTTGCCTGTAGAACGTTTGATAATTTTCCTTTAAAAATCGTTTTTTTCCAACACTTTTTCAAATGGCATAACGTCCCTTTCTACTTGGAGAGACTTGCATAGCAAACATATGGTAGAATACACCAATGTTCTCAATGATATTAAGTAAATACAGCCATTGTACTACATTTTATCATAACAGCATAATAATGCTAGATTTACATTAAATTTTATACTATGCAAAAAATGCTCTTATGAAGAGCACTAAGGCAGATATAGGTTACCAACTTATTCCCAAAACACTTGAGAACTTCTCAATAGTTTCCTTTCCAAGAAAGTGCTATAACACTAATTTTAGTGAAGCATTTTGAACTGTTATAACCATGATAGCACAGCTACATCAATAGTGTTTCACACAGCCAGATTGCTTAAACTCTCAGTGTTAAAAATGCTTGGGAAAAGGAGAGTAAGGTGATTTTAATCTCCCATATCATTAGCCTTCAATATACCAAGCAAAGATATATTTAACGAGATTCTTTTGCTAAATGCAAATATGCTATATTTACAAATGTATGATCCTCTTTCAAGATGAGATTATGTTCTAAATTAAAACATGCAATTTTTTTCAAATATCAGGGAAACAAAGTCTGTATCAAATATTATAAAATCCTAGCTACTGAGAACATGCTGCTTTTAATTCTTAAGCACACTTTTAACATTAATGACTCCATATCTTAGCCCAAGATTTTCAAACCATTAAAGATTTTTCTTCAAAAAGTTTTTTCTTGCTTTTTCCGTTTTAAAAATATGCCTAACACCATTCAGCAGGTTGCTGCAAGAGACAAAAATGTCATTGAGCCCTTGTTTGAATTATAACTTTAGCTCTTAAAAACAAATAATAATAATAATGGGAATTTGCAGTGGCAAATCCACAATATGCAGTGGTTCTTTGTCCACTGAAGTCCAGATGGAATTTAGAAATGTTGATTTTAATGGAGGGAGGAAAACCAGAGAACAACCCTCGAAGCAAGGGAGAGAACCAACAAACAACTCTACTCACATAAAACTGAGCCGGAATCAAACCCAGGTCACATTGGTGAGAGGTGAGCGCTCTCAATGCTACACCACCCATGCTTCCCTTATTAACTATTCTACTAATATTAAAAATCATGGGCTAAGATTGAGACTTAAATCTAAACTTTTACTTCCCCAATAGCAATAAAACTGTAATCTCCTTAGCAACAACCTTTAAGTCCCTGCTACACAATGCAATTTTTCTTGCAACCTGCAACACAACAATCACAACAGAAAAATCATTGCAAGTTGCAGAGGGTGCAACTCTTAACACAATTTTTGTGGCATTCAAGTTGCAAGGAGGGGATGTTATATGCAATTTCTTCAGCAACTTGTCTTGCAACTGTGTTGCTAGAAAAATTGCATCATGTAACAAGGCCTTTATGGTCATTATTTAATTTCCTTTAGAAAATTGAAAAAACTAAGTTACACTACATAACAGGCTGACACAAAGAAAGCTTAGAGCTTCAAAAAGCTCTTTTTTATACAGTACTAAATGTATTTCAAAAATGGCTTTGTTTTGATGAATACTAATGCATATTGATTGGTAGCTTGATAGGATTGCAGGGCCATAACCAACAGTGCATTAGTCCAGTTTTAACTGGACCACTTTTTGTTAAAAAGCCTTATATGCTTCACATTCTCCCAACCTCCCAACCAGACTAATCTAGAGTGGCGACCAGACCAATTCCTGAGTGATTGCTACTGCCCTGTTGTGATAAATACCAGGAGACCAAAACTAAGCTTAACCAACAGTTTTCCAGAAATGTTAGCATAAAGTAATCAATGAACCCATTTTTGTATAAATGACATTGAACTAATGGTATTTAGATATGCATTATTCAACATTCTTATTAAAGATTCTGCATTTCTTTTGTCCTCCACTAACAAAACAAATGACTTGGGTGAATCCAATATTTCACTCTTTCTCACTTAATCCAAGCAACCAGCTTTTTCTGGTTCTACTTTGATTGTTTTTGATAATTTTCACCACTGTATTACCAGTAAGCTAATCAAAACAAAATGGTGACAGTTGGATTTGCCCTATATTCTTTGTTTTCAGAAAGGAGATCAAACTGAATGCATGTTCTGGTAACAAGAATGAGTACTCACAAGACAAACCCTTTTTGAAATTGCTTATCAACATCAAAATAAAAAGTGAAATATATGCATAGCAGATGCAGGGAACAAAAATACTATTATTTTTGCATGGTACTAATCCCATGTTAGTAAATGTCTTAAATAAACTGTGGTCAGTTCAACTATAATTCCTAACCGGAGAAACAATATTTTGATTTGACGGACACATGGGATCCAAATTGCTACTAAGCCTTGACAGAATTCAAGCAAAAAACATTGATCAAGCAAAAACCCTTGCTTTAGAGAAAAGCTGCTTAGCTTACGAAATTGAGTGTAAATCAAATTATGGTATCAAAAATTGGATGGTTGTCATGACAACTATGACTGTTGCCATAGCAACATAGTTAATATGAATTTTTTTACCTTTGTCCCCTTTGTCTTAACTAAACCTAAATATACTGTAACATGCTCTAAAATTATATCAAATGTTCACTACAAAATACAAAATGTAGCAATGTTAACTTCAAAAATACCTTTAGGTTTTGTAACAATTATTTCAAAATATAAGTTATAAAAAGATACCAAATGTTATTCTATAAAATGCCATAATATAATATAATTTATGACCATGTTTGATTGCTGTATCCCATATAGTTGGACTATATCTAGTTAAGTATTGTATTGTTACTAAGGTGTGGGATTGCAGAAACATTATGCAAATGATTGAAATTGATATTGAAGTGTTTGGTGTTGAAATGAATTGATCTGAACAATTTTTCTGCAATCCTGCACCTTGCTCTCAATTGTGATTCCACAAATTTTTCAAATTTTAGCATTTAGTTCTGAAACCTTAATTATCGAAGAGAAGTCACCGATGTCTAAATAGAATTTCTGGTCTCTGAGCTTTAGATACAAAATATCACTGTACATTGAATCCAATCAGATTTTCAAAAAACTGCAAAAAAGGATAAATGTATAGTGATGTTTTTTAGTCCAACTCCCTATTCTTCAGCCATTTTTCATCCTCTCATTCTTAAATTGTCACTTTATTGTGACTTATCATTTCTGATGTCATAAAAGTCTAAAATCTTTTGTGATGTCATCCCTTTGGTTTTCTATAAACTAACTACCTTTGATAATGTGTGGGTTTGTTTATAAACATTCAAAACATTACAATTTTGGTATAGTTGTTGATTACATCATCAAGTATCAATGTTAGCTACTCTATAGGTCACAGTGCTGACACCTACTGTGTAACACGGCCTCCTCTTTGCATAGCTTGATTGTTTCTTGATCACTGTGAAGGTGATAACTCATGCATTACTCCTGTGACCTCCTGTAAACCCTTCTCTTTTTGGGCTAGTCCTCTACTGTACAATAAACAAAACATTTAATTAATATATTTTATCATCAGCATCATTTAACTTTATCCTCATTATCAGCTATCTTATCCATCCTCAGGAACCCAGGGATAAAATTCTGTCGCTCGTTTCTCGCTTCCAGAAGAAATACCCTTGGGCACAAAGTCTGTTGGACTTTGTTCCAGAAGTGGTGGCTTTAAATTTCCGTTAAATTCATTTGCCTAACTATACTTGATTCTGATTGGTCGACCCCCGTCGTCGTCATCATCATCATAAGAAAACAATTATTTCAGCCCTCATTCTCATCAACCAACATCCCCTGCATAACCAAAATTCTCCTTGTAAACATCACCAATACACTAGCATTATTGTTGTCATCACACTCACCATCATCATCACACTCACCATCATCACCACACTCATTGTCATCATCACACTGTCATCATCACACTGTCATCATCACACTGTCATCATCACACTCATCATCCTCATCACGCTCATCCTTATCACACTCATCATCCTCATCACACATCATCCTCATCACACTCATCATCCTCATCACACTCACTGTTGTCATCACACTCACCATCACACTCACCATTACTCTCATAAAATAAACCAAACAAAGTAAATAAGAATTATCACCACCACTAGCAACAACATTACAAAATACCTCTGCTAAATAATTATCTTTTGATAATAGCATATAAGAATAAACCAAACTAGGCTTTAGTTTGAATTATAAAGATAGCATTTGCAGTTTCATTTAATGTATTTACAAAAAAAAAAAGAATTTACCTGAAGTCATGTTTATTTCTCATCATCTTCTTCCAGTAAAAGCTGTGTCAATTTTTCCACACAAGATTCCTCTGGATTCTCATCTAAAACTTTAAGAATCCTGGCAGCGTCATTTGGAAATACATCCAGAAGGGTCTCATATGCCTTCACCCTATCCTCCTCTAACAAACCCTGGCTGCTTTCCATCGGCCCATCTGTAACATCTGAACCTGTAGGAGGTGCTCTTGTTGTAAAGTAACCATTGCCTTGCCCACCAGTATAGCTGTTTGGGTAGTGTGGAAGTGTGGTGTTATAGTGTGGGTGTAGTGTGTGATATTGTGGGGGATATTGTCCGTGATGTTGTTGGAATTGTGTCATCCCCCAGTGTTGACCTGGATAACCAGGTTGCACCTGTTGATAAGGTTGTTGGTATCTACCATGGGCTCCATACACAGGATCTTCCGGCACCACCATACCACGTGGGATATCAGGAGGGTGAGCCATATTTGGATGTGTGGGATACATTTGTTGAGGGTAGTGGCCATTCCCTCCTGGTAAAGAAGGGTATCCCAATGATGGACCACTTGGCATAGCCGGAGGCAGACTACCTCTTCGAGTTAAAGATCTATTGTAGTATTCTGGTCTGCTGTTAACTTCACTGTACTGCTGCCTCTGTGGAAGTGGATCAGAGGCTGGTCTTTGGGTTGGATTTGAATGATTTGTTCTTAATGTTGGTGGGAAAAGCCGAGCCATGTTGTGGTACACATCCACCTGGGGTATAGGGAGTGGCTTTGCAGGACGTTGGGGAGGAATCTCTTTAGGGGTTGGTGGTAGAGGTTTTGTTAATAGGTATGCTGGCATGTCTGGAAGAGGTGGCAGAGGTCTTCCTTGACGCTGGGTGCTGGCATCTCTAAATGAACTGCACCTAGTCTTTGTTTCACCATATGGAATGGCTGGAGGTGTTAAAAACAGTTTCTCTGCCAATTGATTAGATATTTCCAACATTTCTGCCTCTGATTTGGAATTCCTCTCAGGATGCAGGTACTTGCACCTGTTGCCATAGGTACATCGGCGGCCATAAGGGCATGCCTTACCACAACCTTTAAGAAGAAATTCATCTAAAGTAGGACCATGACGACCAGCAGGGTCATCAGGGGGCATAAAATGGTCATCTACAAATGAATACATCAAAAGTCTCTGTTCTATTACCTTCTTCCACTCGGCACTTTCATTTTGAAGGTCCCGAAAATTGTCATTAGAAACTATAATGCCATCCATTTGATGTGCAAGCTTGATGATGAATCTGTCATCATAACAAACAACTCGGCGACCGTTTATACATCTAGAGGGTGTCCAAACAAGGATACCATCCTCTTCAAGCCGTGCTAAGACTTCCTGGTCAATTATTGGGCTCTCTGGCTTGGAGGACTCTTTTCTCCATGATGGTACAAATACTTTGATTTCTCGGTGACCTCTTTCTATAAAATAGTCAACAGAGATACCAATGCCACGGCAAGAAAAGACCTTTTGATTACCATGACTGAAAGGCAAAGCACAAAAAATTTCTTTGGACCATTCTAAATTCAAATTCTCAAATTAACACTGTTTTTCTAAACTTGAAATGTGATTTTTTGCAAGATACCACTAACCACAAACCACAAAAACTTGTGACCTTGCTGCTGCCATAAGTTTAATTTTTGGGTTTTTGTGGCACGACAATAATGTCATGCTAAATATTGAAACTTGTGCACCACTCTCAAACTCTGGATTTCAAAATGTGGTTAGAGGTTTATCAGACAAAAGGCCTTGCTAAAAGTCTACTATAAACTCCAAGAATCCTTAAAGAATCATTTACTAATTATTGGAGTGGGAAAGAAGGAAAGAAATTTGGAGAAACTGAATTTTCTTGGAGAAGAAAATGAATGTCCTGATTTTTTCTACATGCTTCCAGTATTATACTTTTAATACTATCTTCAAATCAATTAAAGGCCATCAAAACATGCATTTTTGTTTGTAAAGCCCTCATTTGCATCTCGTTTGAATGCTTGTGATAACTTGTGATAGCTTGCACTGAAATTGCTCAAATTTCTTCACATGTTGAGGCACATTGTATCTTGTTTGAACAGTACAAACACAGGCTACCACAAGTGAACTTCCACTGACTTGCATTCTCATTTGAACAGGGTTTTAAGTAATATTTCAAACACGCGAGAGAGTGTTTCCTCCGATTTCAAAACACTGAGAAGGGGGATGAAAAAACGAGGTGCAGCCTAGTTTTTTTAACCAACTTTGAGGTGTTTTGAAAGCTAAAGTTGGCTTAATGTATGCAAAATGTCTGGCATCTGAGTCATGGTTATTTAACCCCTGCCCTAACAAGCTTTTGTATCCCATTTTCCATGGAGTAAATGTTAAGAAGTGAAGAAAAATTGAAAATAAACTTCAATGGTTAGGAAGTTTTTGTTATTTTAGAAGCAATAAAAGCTCCAAATCAGCTAAGCTAGTCAGTCATCTGCCAAATCTTACTCTGAAATCCTTCACTTAAATTGAAGATATTTTTAAAGAAATAATTTATACCATTAAATAACTTTCTTAAAAGTGCTCCAAATAAAAAAAAAATGTTTTCAAAAATTAATTCTTAGTGACTAAAAGATAAGTGAATGACAGTCACATTTAAATTCAGTCAACATATTACTTAAACCATTTATTGTCTCTCCTCTATTCTTATTTTTTGTTTACACAGCTTGGAGAACTGAAGGAGTATGCAAGTAAGTGCATTGCCTCAGGACATAAAAGACAAAAGCTTCAGTGAGCCTGTGACTACCAATGTTGACACCAGGTCTAACCACCATACCATTAGGTCTCCTTAAAACTTCAATATTCATTACCTAAAATTTTTTTCAGTACAAAAAAAATCCTAAAAAACAACAGACTTTCTCTTTTTCTCTGAATATCAATATACTGTAAGGGAAAAGTAAATGGGATTTTAAATTTGATTAGAAAAATATACTGATATACAATACTTAGATTGTTTGAAATATATCTTGCCATGGGCAATTAATCTACATTACTAAACTAGTTCAACAGCTGTTTAGGATGGAGTTCTACATACTCAAAAATATCTCCGGATGTTTGGGTTTGTGAACAAATAGCACCTAAAACAGAAACAAGTAAAGACTAATATATCTGGTGTTACAAGCTAGACAAAGCGGATATCCCGAAGTCTTATCAACAATATCTTGTTCAAGGCTACCAATAGTCTTAAACAAAACATGTCATTAAAAAAGCTTTTGTAATCTACACCAGAATAAAGAAAAACCCTGAGTCCCAGAAGAGGTCACCGAGTTATTTTAGGGTTCAGATATAAGAATTTCGAGGAGAAAATTTCTATTATCTGTTCTCAACTGCGAGCTTGTTCGTGACATTGTACATAAAAGAACTGAGGCACGAAGATGAATCTTTTATTTTCACGAACACAGGGAATAATTTTCATTTATTCTTCATTTTTTTGAATTTAAAATCGAGGTAACATTCTAACAGACAAATCTATACGTATGGATATTGTTTTTTGTCAAAATCGTAAAGGAAAATGGTCGACTTTTTAGATTTGATCAGGAATAATAAAGGTTTGAGTTCTAATCCGCATGCCTTAGGGATGAATAACTTAAATTTTACAGTTAAGCTTAAGTGAACTTATTTTAGAATAAATTCGCTGGAAAAAGCTCTAAAATCGAGCGCTTTTTTTCCAGATGTAGAAAACACATGGTATTTTAATTTAAAACAAGCAAAAATAACTATTTTGTTCGCTATTCTAATCATTCTATTTTCATGGCTCTTGAATCTGCTGATAAAGCAATTTCGCATTTGACCAGCACGTGCTGGTGCCTTCTATAGCAGTCAAAACATTGCGTAGAATTCGCGAAATAAACAATAACTTCACAAAAACCCCGAGCGTTTTACCATAACTTATATAAAGTGATAAATGGTCGACAGAACTTTGTTTAATTAAAGTTATCTTATTTTAAGGCTTCTTTGATGCTAGAAAAGCAATTTTATGATGTACTAGTAGCCATGCTGAGAACGACGACAGGATTTTTGGAGTTTTGGCCGGTTTAAGAAGTTTGGAAACGATGCCTGCTTGTCAAAATAATAGGTATTTTTTACTAGAGACATATATTAAATGATATGAGTTTTAAATTTAAGTACAGCTTACCTCATTGCAACGTTGCTTCCATCGATAACTATGGCTCGAAATGTGCTTGGATCGGCACTACTGACAACTACAGGAGGTGAAGATAAAGGTCGCTCCAACAACGACGACCCTTCTTCAATCTGTTTAGCCGAATTTTGTGCTTTGACTAGCTCCATCAGAAGCATATTATTATCCGCTTCAGGTCCTAACTTAGATAAAACTGAAGATACCTCAGATTCTGAATATCCTAATTTACGTGCAAAGTCCCGTAACGATTCTCCAACGATCATGTTTTGTGATTCAAGTCCTTGATGTTCTTGAGTGCTGCGAGCTTGGGATTCCGAAATGGAATCTTGCGAATCTTCAAATGTTCTTAAAGATTCATCCACTAAACTCGTGCTAACAGAGTCTTTGTTTTGAAGTTCGTTTTGATCGTCAAAATTAAGTGAAATCTCGGTGTTTTTTAATTCTTTTACATTGTCACGTTCAGAGGCAAAAGAACATTCCTTTGCAGGAGGTTCATTCGCCTTCGATGATTTTACAACCTTCGGTTTGGTCGGTTCTCTTCTTTTCCAAACTACTTCTGTTTCCAAATTTTCTTTTTCGTCTTTAAGTACCTGATTCTGGTTACAGTCTTTTTCTCCAACATGAATAGCCGTCACTTGATCAAAGCTCGAAGTGGCAAGTGCGACGGCCATCTTAGAACCACAGATTTCTAGAAATCCCTCCGAATCCACTGCCAAATAAGCTAAAGTCTTTCTCTCAATTTCGTCCACAATATTTACAGACCCTCTTTCCTCAAAAAGGTCGCAAACTGGAAAATCCACACGGCACCGGACCTCCGGGCAGCACACACTAATAATGTATTCCTACGAAAAAAACAAATTGATCAAACAGATATTCGCGCGGCAATTTTTGGTACAGCAACGTGAAATGTACAGACTGCGTATTCTACTTAATCTAAAGGTTCAAGCAATGCACCTTAGCTTGATCTAAGAGACCTTGATCTTCACCACATTCAATGCGAATCCACTGTAGAGATTCATATTTCGACAACCGTGAATCCACGTCTCCGTTTGTCTCATCTAGTAAGTTTAAATCATTCTGACAAGGTAGAATTTGAAAATCGACATCAAATAATTGTTTTACTCGAACTTCCAGAGATTTTAAATCGCGGTTTGATGTCTTCACAACGAAATCTTTAGAAGTTGGATCGATCCTCTCTTGGACAACCATTTTGTATTTATTATGTCGAACGTGCTAGCAACAGTTTGCTCATCGTGTTTAGAGGACAGATGCTTTGATCCAGTGCATACCAGAACAATATCATTGAGGCCCACGTAGGGTGCGGTATGCTCATCTGTCGTGACGTCACCTCATAGCTCGATTTCCCGTCCGAGTCAACATTGTACAAAAAAAAACAACTGAATACAATTAAATGAATACAAATCAACTAGGGCACCAGAAAAATCAAATCCTTATTCAAACTTGCGTTGTTTATTTGATTTTGAACATTTTGAAAATACTTTTTGAAGCGTTCTTGTAGTTGCCGGAAGCCATGTCAGTGCATTAAGACACATGCCAATCATTTTAGAAACCCAAATAAGGTTTGAGAGCAAATATTTTCTAATCGTCACTATATTGGTGGTTTATAAGCAAAATTATCTTTCTTTGAAAATTAATTAGGATGGTTAATCTAAGAAAAAGATAGCTCATTAGGTTCTTGGAGTTCCAAATATTACCGATGTACTGTCGGAGTAGACCATTAATATTTGTTTGCTTGGATTGAAATCGGTAGTGAAACGTCTAAGATTTTGTTACTTAACGGCCCTCGACATCCCGTCTTTGGATCGACATGAATTTCCCTTTAAGCTCAAAAATAATCAATAACTTTGTTCATATTTCTAAGAAGGAAGTACAAGAACTTTAGCAGAGGAAACGTCTCTCTCGAAGCGGTTTTTAATCTCTAAATTCTCGGACGTTAGGATATCCAAAAAACTCTTTTCTTTGGTATTTATTGGGGAATTAAGGAAGCAAGAATTAACGCAATTAGGAAACATAGAAGATTTAGAGTAGAGTGGTGAAAGATAAATTTAGTTTTAAGAGGATTTTTGTCGAAGAATGCTTGAAATAAGCCACAATTTTGTCCGATGTTGCACAGAATTCTGGACACTTTTAAAAACGTCTCTAATAAGATTTCCATCACCAAACAACCAAAGATTGGTTACCAGCAGAAGTTCGACCCGATCCAAATAGCTTTTTTTTTTAATTTACCCAATATTGATAAACATTTTTTTTCGAGAAATGCTCTAGGATAAAGTGTCTAAAAACTAAATTAACTATCTAAACAACTATTACATTGTTCGTACATTATTCTCACCTTAAAAACCGCAAAACAAAACAATGAAATGTAAACAAATGAAGTAGCTAAATAAATTAATCAAAGCGATTTTTTTAAATTTCGAGAAAAAATAGGGCTGTTTGAGATTGAGCTACAACTTTTAGTAAAATTATTTTTTAAAGAATAGATGACTGCTATATTTTTTTAAATTTTAGAAGTTTTATCCAACTTATGTACTTACTTATTTGTAAAAAGACTTTGTAAATCTAGACCGGCGCCGACAAGTCGTAGAATTGTGTGTTCTTCCATTGAACTGTGTAGCGTTTAAATTAGTGAGAACCACGAGGATATTAATTAAGGCGATGTGATTCATTCAAATCTTGTGATCTATATTATTTCGACATATGAGCATAGCTTAAGGCGTTTTTGGATCCTTAGTTCATGATAGTCTTTGTTTTCGCTTGAGTTAAGCTGTTACTTTGATTGGTTGATGTTCTGGGTTTAATACCAACGTACTTTTGAGTAGGTGGGAGATGGACGACACTTAAAAGAGATTGTGTACTTGGTAAGGCTAGGCAGGAACAGCTGAAGGGAACTTAATCTACGTGGACTCACTTTTAATAAATTATTAATTTATTATTTATATAAACAATAGATTATCAGTCAAGTTAAATGAATTAGGTAAAGTGTTACGTTGTGTTGGGTCAATTTGCTGACCAATAGACCATTTAGTGAACTAAAATCCTAACAATTTATAGCAAAATCAAAAGATATTTTACCAAATCCGTTTTGTTTTGTCAAGGAAATACTTTAGCCCAGCGAGGAATGAGCCAAAAACAATGTTTACAATTGCACATAGAAAATAAACGAGTAAAGGAACTCGACATGCTGAAACGCACACATTGGATGACGCAATTAAGTAATTCTTACTCGTTTGCCTGAGTGGCAAACGTACGGTATCGTGACTCTTAAATGGCTTTCGCTCTGAACCAATCAGAAAGCGAGGAAATAGACAACATCCAATCACAATGCTTGAATAGGGAAGCTATTTAAGAGTCGCGGTACCGTATGTTTCCCCCTAATACGATAAACTGCTCTAACTTATACCCTTGCTCAAGCAAGATATTTAAAACATGGTCTAACTTTGATTGACATTTGGCTTAAAAAATCCTAGGGAAAAGTGGATTAGTGTCATGCAAGTCTGTTTTTGGTGGATTATTTAATTTTGTTTTATTTAACCGTGTTTGTGTGTGCATTGACTTTGAACTTCATATTCCGTTTTTATGCTCGCATGTTGATAACCTAAGTAAAATGTTAAGCTTGTTTGAAACGGAAGAGAATGAGGGTAATATCAAACTGAATCCGGCCCACGCGCTGAATCAAAAAAAAAAAAAAGGCTAATTTATAATAAACAACTCTAAACTTCCTTTTTTTCCAAGATTAACATTTTGTAAAAATCTACTAATATCTTTTCCTATTCAGAAAAATCGGTAATGTTTTTAGCGCTCGTTTGAATACTGAGCTTAAAAGTTGAACATGCATTCTGTAAGGCGTGGCGTGCTTGAGGTAACGTAGCACACACTAGGCTTCCAGAACACGAGCCAGTTTGAATTCGAGCGACCTGTTGCAGGAACAAAATTACATCACGGGGACAAGATTTTTCACAAGAATTCTACAGACGAAGGGAATTGTTGTATGGACGTCTCTTCGCGTAGTATTGCAGGGACTTGTCGCCTAGTAAATTTTATTAAGATGAACGATCGAGAAAAACATTGAAGAGTCAAACAAATATTCAATTAGTCGGAAGAACGCGCTCAGGTTTTACAACTATTTGAGATCGGTTCTTGAGTGTGCAAGAATGCATAGAAACACTTAAAAGCGAGTCTGTTAAGCGACCACTGACCCATCAATGCGATGTAGCCGGAATCCGAGGTTCAACCGCACGTGCAAGTTTGAAACTTTATTAAAACTTTGAAGTCATCTCGTTTTCCACATGTAATGCTAAACCAAAGGAAATGGCATGGCATTTAGAGATATGTATTGTATCCGCTCGACCTTTATGTTCCCACGATTTGAAAAATTCAGCACTCGTTCAAGGAAGTGCCCAGCTGTTGGGTTATCTGAGAGACGCTTGGCAAAACATCCGAGGCAAGATTACTGAAGTAGTCTATCTACTTTAGATACTACATGTTTATGAGAGACTAAGTGGAGCAAAATAGATCCTAACAACTCGTGTAACGCTGAGAGAAACAACCAAAAACCGCGAGTAGAGTTCACATTTTTAAAATATTTTCCTCGAAGAGAGACATTTTCGCAATATTGTTCCTGGCAGCTTGTCCTGTGCAATCAAGAACTTTATTAATCCAACGAACATCAGTCGACTATCCGTAATACATGGGTTTCCTCCTCCGTATTTAGGTGGTCGTAAGATGAAGGTGTTCTGATTGGAATTTAGTTTTGTCGAAATGCAGAGGTTTTCTGTTCCGCATTACATGTTCATAATAGATAGGTTTTCTTATCGGAATTTTGTGGTCGCAATAAAGAGTTCTTGTACTTTTTAGGTCGTCGCAAAAGAAAGGTGTTCTAATTATTAAGGTAGTCCTTAATCGTAGGGGTGGTCGTAATCGGAGAGGTAATTTAGATTGTTGAAATAAATATAAATAAATAGATAAATAAAAGTTTTAATATACTATTATATTTCAGTTCATCTGGTCAGCCAAAAAGGAAGGGAAAAAAGTGTACTCCTCACTGAGAAACCTGTTAACCTCGTATTTCCCTCTATCTATACTGATATTAAGCCAATAAGTTGATTAACCCTGATTCGTCAAAGTGTCTAGCACTTTGGATTATATCCGCCGAGGCGTGAACGTGTAAGCTATTGTATTGCTTCGATATGGATTATTAATTTTAATGATTGAGATAACTTCCGGAAATCAAGGTCAAACTCTACTGCATTGTGACGCTCGTCAAAGCCGTAGCTGTAGAAGTAGGGTAAACAGGAGGTGAAGTCTACTGAATGATAAGATCTTTATCGCTGTGCTCCTTTTCAACTATGATTCTTCTCAAGGGGAGACGCAGGGACTGGCAACCCTTTTCAACTTTTTTTTCTGCAGTACTGGAGAGAATGGTCATGTGGTCTGAAATGGGACAACATTGAGCCTAGCTGAATAGGTCTATTAGGGTAACAAAAGATACAATACTCAAGGGAATGGTCATGTGGTCTGAAATGGGACAACATTGAGCCAAGCTGAATAGGTCTATTAGGGTAACAAAAGATACAATACTCAAGGGAATGGCCATGTGGTCTGAAATGGGACAACAGAACATGTTAGAAGGGAGACTTTGGAAAAATAGCAATGTTTAAAGAATCGTTATACATTTTAATTTTTATAAGAAATTTTCTTTCCCATACCATAAATAGAAAAGAATTTAAATTTTATGATCTTTTAATTCAACGACCCGAATGGTCTGCTGGGATAAAATTCGATATCAGTCAAAAACAACAAAACAAAACAAAACAAAAATAAAAAACAAAAAAATCGAACCGCGTGAATCAAGAAGGAAACGAACTGCTTCAAAAATGTGCTGTAATGATATCATTGAGTTTGTCCTTAGTAAGCTGTTCCTTCCGTTCTTATAGCGCCGTCTTGAGATTATCTACGAATTGCATAATATCTTCGTGTCTTTGCAGTTAGACTGCGTATCTGGCGTTCCTTGTTGGCTTGGAATCTTAAAAAAAAAAAAGGAACGAAGAACGCCTGCTTCTCAGGCTACTTTGCGGTTTTTCTTGCAACCGTAAACTTCGAAAGTAAACTGTGAAACATTTCTTGCAACTTCTCCCATACGAAAATACAAAAGAAAACTAGTGATTAATCTAGTTTGAGCTACGTTGGTGTATAATTTTTGTTTATATTAGCACCCATTTTTAAGCTATTAGTGTCATTCCCTTTAATTGATATCTCATTCTCTCATTGGTTAAATCTTCTCTTACTGTAATATAAACCCCCTGGGTTTCCCATTATATTACCTTTTACTCCGTCGAAGGACTAACTTCTGAAACGTCAGTAAGTCAGGGGCGGATCCAGGAAGTGACAGGGGCGTCCCTAGGGGTTTCATTGGGGGGGGGGGGGGGGTTGTAGGTTGTTTGATTTCATGCCAACAAAGAAAATCAGTAATCATTATTCAGCGGTTACAAATTCATTTGTAAAAATTCGTTTGGTTGCAAAGGGGGGTCCAGAACCCCTGGAACCCTCCCCTGGGCACGTCCCTGGATGACTATCACAAAGATTTTACCAGGAATGCAAAGAAAATGGGGGACTGTTACTAAGGATATCCTGCGAATTTGAGCAAAAGGGAGGGTGACTAGTCACCATGCCCACCATCCCTGGATCCGCCCCTGTAAGTGTAATCGTTTTTTTATTTACGGTGTTTCAAATTACCTACAACCAACCCATTCATCGACTCCATACGAAAATAGACAACGTGGGAGGGCCAGGAACAAATTTTCTTTAATTTAGTTACCAACTGTGATTCTTATTTAGAAATTCTAAAATTAAAAGTTGGCAAAAGATTTCAAGGCGCCTCCAATCATTTATCTTTCGACAACTCTGTCTTGGTTTTTACTCCTCGGGCATTTCTTTTTACAGGAAACTCGTCTTTTGCGCCATTTATTTCACGAGCTACTTTGACCTTGCTTCTCTTTGGAAAGACAAATCGGCATGTGCAATGTTTGTAGAATTTCCTTACTTAAATTACAGTTTTAGAGTGGTTTTCATTGACACGTGAAACAAAGTGTACTAATTAAAGTGTAATAGTCAAATAGTTACAATAGAAAAAATCGACTTAGTGTGTGATAAAGTGTAATACCCTAAAGTGTGTTTCACGGGTTAATGAAAACCGCTCTAAGCGTTAAATTTTTGACAAAAATCCAGGAGTGGACTAGTTTTGACGGTGTGAAGTCAGTGAATTAAGATTATTAGGTATGAATGCTCGTTTCTTTCCTGCTGAGGTTTACGGACTTGACAACAGCCTCTGCAGGGGGTGGTTTGGGATTATTTGAATTTAATCTAAAGAGAGCGCTCAACCCGCCATAACGCCCATGCGGCCTGCTGGTCCAGGAATGCTTTGATAAGAGATAAACTTTTAAGAAGAATGGTTATCTGTCCACAGACCCTTGTAGAACTCAGTTAGAAGATTAGAAACGTAAACAAAATGGTTGTATGAACTGATTAATCTTTGAAATTCTTGAGGAATGTTTCGGGATTCCTGTGGTTGGACAAATTAACGAAAAAAAGGAAATCCCAGATGAATTCATTAAGCGCCGGTGGTACGAGACAAATAGACTGGCGAATACTGTTATCGATTTAATGGTTTATCATAACGATGACTACTTAAGAACCGATTTAAAAAAGATAAGAGCGCTTTGTTACCTTAAAAACCACAGGGTGACCAAAGATCACATGTCAACGAGCTAAGACGATGACGTAATCTATTGATGGCTTTCCGATGTGGTCCCTCTCCCCATCACGTGAATTTCGAACCATTTTTCAGTTGACTTATAATTTTATAAGACATCAGAAAAGATATTAATAACATGCTCAGCTCCTCGTTTCAGCGTTAAAGTTCAGTTTGAACAACACACACACAGCGGTAGGTTTAGGCAATGGTCCAAGATACGTACACAAACTCGCTCTACTCAGAAAGAACAAAAGATATGAGCCTCGCCCTATTAGAGGTATATCAAATGAACAAGTGTTTTTAGACAGCTTTCCGTCTGGTTAACCGCAGAGACAATAAAGTTGCAATGGGTTATCTTTAATGTTTTTGATTGAAGACCCCAAAAACAATAGAAAATCCGCTCCTCTAGACTTTGAATTAAGAAACTCTGTTGAGATACATTTAACAGGCTTCGCACATCGATCAAAGAGCGAAAATCTTGTACCAAATATATTAATTCAAAACTTTCTAAAAATTTATTTCGTTTGCTAAATACGAGATGAAAAGTTATGAAACAAATTTCATAACATAACAGACGAGAATTATCTTCTACAAAAAAACACATTTTGTGCGAGTCACTATTTATTTAGCGTTGTCTTTATATATTCTGATGTAACCTTGAATCCACTAATGAACAATCCGATAAAATACACGTCCTTGGATTCTGTTTCAAGAATTAAAGAAAATAATAGTATTCTAGGGCCAAACTGTTTTTGTGAATTAACATTTTTCAATCCTCCTGCTTATAATTTGCTAACACTGAACATTTTCTACACTTGATAATGAGGATAAGATATCCTCGAAACGTCGTGTTATAAATTTATTTTCTCTCTTTTTTATTATCAATTCTACAGCTAAACCGTTATTAATCAAGATCTATTCTAGGTTTGAACGGAAAAAAGATTGAGAATAAATTTTGAAAATAAAGTGTATATATTATCAAAAAAGAATGTCGAAGAATAGAAAGCAAACCGCATTTTAAATTTAATTTTATCTAAGTTTTAATTATTACGAAACAATTAAATACTGATCTAAAGTAAATTAATTAAATTTGTACCATAAAATTCCAAGAATAAAAAAGGAAAATAAAATTCATTCGCGCAATCTCAGCCTTATTATTGAGTCTCTAAGATTTAGTTCGTCTTTCTTATTTTCTTTATTTGTGCTTTTATGGTAGGTAAAATTAAAATCTTTAGCGGCTAACTATTAAAAAGCATTAAAAGTAATTTTAAATTGGTAAGTTTTGGTGTTAAGATAATTTTGTATGTTGTTTGTTAAGTTTGTTTTGTATGTTGTTACGCAAAGGCAATTGGAATTCTACATCATATGTCAACCTTACCGGATTTCACAACATAAACTCGGTTTCCTGGTGCACGTTTGCTTTGTATTGTGACCGAAGTATATTGCCTTTTTAACAACTACACAGCCGAACTAACAAGCACTGCGAACACCAACCAGGTTGAGTTCGAAATACATCAAAATATACCAACAACAACAGCTTAAAGCTTTTGTTTTTCATTCCTTTGAAATTGGATCATTTCTATTTTAGGAAGAATTCTGCGGTTAAAGACAAAGAGACACTGTGAAAACGTTTGTTATTAACAAATGCAAATCGTTTTATTTCCGGTAGTGGTATGTTTTTTCCGAAAGTAATCCTTTACATTTATTATGAAGTAAAAATATTTAAAAATAATTTCTGTACAATTTTTGATGTGTCAGTACTTGTATTACTATAGTCTGGATTTTATGAAACAAATACGGTTATGTACAAAACTGTATTTTTTCTTAAATTGTCATTTTCAAAATATCGCCAGCCTGTTACTATAAATAACTGGAAGTTTTGATTATGATGATTGAAATGACAAATGAAACTTGAATCTATCTCTTGACTTGCTATGAAAATGTTTTTGAAATAAGCGGTACAGTCATGACGCATTTTGCGAGCAAACAGCGATGTTGCTCCTCCAGCGAAACCCAGTCGACCAATTTTAATTCAAACAAACTTTAACGCATTTTGCCCTATACCCAAAGGATCACGCTCACCCGTAGTGTACAAATTCATTTGTGCAAGCTGTAATGCCTATCATGACTGTGAAACCGCTCGCCATTTTTCAATACGCGTACGTGAACACCTAAAAAGGGTCCCCACCTATATAAACATCCCAATAACTCAGTCCTTTTAAATTTGTTTCTTTCAAGAATTCTTTTCCTATAATAGATCACGCTTCACCTCAAATGAACTCAAAATCAAAAAGCATAGAACAATAATCACACAAAAACCTCGCTTAATAAGCAATAAATTGTTACAACTTAAAATTATTTAAAAGATTCATTCTTTATCCTTTTTTTTTTTCTTCTGTAAACTTTATAAATCTTTTATTTTCCAAACAGTTTTTCCAATCCTAATGATCACATTTCAAATATCCATATATGTTAAATACAACACCTTCAGAAACAAATCAAACTATCAATAATACGTAAATCCATGGTTTTTCAGAAAAATGACAAATATTAAATAGTCTTTATTTAAAATTTTTCTTTAAACATTTAATTAAAAACTTATAACAATGGCCCAAATCCATCAAAACCATGGGCTATAGTCCATGCTTTTTGGTCAAAAATAGTGAAACATTGAAAGGGAAAATTTTTGCGTATTTAATTAAAAAGGTGTGAAAATGGGGAAAATCCATCAAAACCATGGGCTATAGTCCATG